>JAKZHN010000023.1:0-196223 GCA_037179335.1 Cyclaneusma minus | reverse complement strand
CCCCCCCCCCCCCCCCCCCCCCCCCCCCCCCCCCCCCCCCCCCCCCCCCCCCCCCCCCCCCCCCCCCCCCCCCCCCCCCCCCCCCCCCCCCCCCCCGCGCGGGGAGCTTGGGGAAGCTCGATGGAGCTGGGAATGGGTTAAGACAGAGCTCCAAGACAGAGCTCCAAGACTAAGCAAGGCGGCCGCGTGACGTTTGCCGCTAGATCTTGCCCCACTGAGCACAAGGCTGCGCTAGAGCAGACTCCATCATGTGAAGACGAAATATCTCTTGATTTCTACAAACTAAATGTTTTCTTCAAGTGACCCTTTCCAATAGCAAAATCGAAATCTCCCACGTTGAAACTTTATGCAGCTCTCATAATCCCACCACCGAAGCTCCATCCCTGCATAAAGTCACTGCTCAACTCTAAACCCCGCCGTGACAAAATCTCTCAGCCTCGCCAACTCCATCGCAAAATTATCGCGAGCGCCTTCGAATCACACCCATCCAACGCAACACCACTCAACGCTGCGCATTCGCAACCTCCACAACAATGGCGACCAAAGAATTCCAAATCGCCATCCCCGGCCAAACCCTCGGCCCCTCCACCGCCTTCCTTCCCGGCCCCGGCACGCACACCCACGCCTCCCTCCTCCACTCTTCGATCCTCGGTCCCATCCACACCTCCATCCCTCCAAAGGCCCCCGGTCCCTCAAAACGCCTTACCAAAATAACGCCCGCCGCCCCTTCCACCTTGCCCACCGTTTCCGTGCTGCGCGATTTCACGAGTGTAACAGGTGCCAGTACTTCCGACACCAAAGATGCGCAAGGCAAGAAAACGGAACTGCTGCCGGAAGTGAATTCAGTTGTGCTGGGGAGGGTTACACGGATTTCGAACAAGCAGGCAAATGTGAATATTTTGGTGGTGGGAGAGACGGTGTTGGAGGGAGAGTGGCAGGGCTTGATTCGAGTGCAGGATGTGAGGGCTACCGAGAAGGATAAGGTGAAGATTGTGGAGAGTTTTCGGCCGGGGGATATTGTGAGGGCTGTTGTGGTACGTTGTCCCTGTTCTTCTCCCCTTTGTTTCCTTGCACTTCATTACGACGTCGTGCTGCGATTTTCTACGTATGGGGAATGGCGTCTTGGTTATGACGGTGGGAATTGGACGTTGGGGAGGGTGGAAATGAAGATGGGAAATCGGAGGTGACGGAGAGTTGGATATGAATATTGGATGATGGAGGCTGACATATGGTGTGTGTTAGATTTCGCTGGGCGACCAGAGCAACTACTACCTCAGCACCGCAAGCAACCACCTGGGTGTCATTATGGCGACGAGCGAGGCTGGCAATGCGATGGTGCCCGTGAGCTGGAAGGAGTTTCGGGATCCGGAGACGGGCGAGAGTGAGAGTCGGAAGGTGGCCAAGCCGTCCTAGACCTACACACATACTCCCGTATGTCCCGGGATCTGCAGGAATTGCAGGAGGCAGATATGCTGCCGCCCGGTGGTAGGTGGGAATGGAAAAGGAAAAGTGTTTCTACTGCATAGCGAGGGGAGTTTGGCGTCTGGGATCGGGATGACAGCCACAGCGCTGTTTAGAATGTCTATTTAGGCACTATCGACTTTGCTAGAAGAGCGAAATCGCTGATATCAAGCCATATGGGTTCGTCGAATTCAGAATGAAGATGCTTTGATGCTCTTGTGGGGTGCCTGCATATGTAAAGGGTATCTGGCTACCTCCTAGTATACATTTCTTTTTAATAGTGTGGTACTCTAGCTCGGCCGCTACTGGACACACAAGCCTTCACAATCCGCTCCCTCCCCCCGCCTCCCATCCATCTCTCACCATCCCTCACTCTGGTCCCCCCCCATCAGCCGCTTCTACCCCGCCAATCTTCCCTCTTTTCTTCCAAGGACTTGGTTTTTTGCGTGTGCTTTCTTTCCTCGGATTCAACGGCTTCTTGTGCACGGGTGTATGAGGCTCCCACTGCTCGTCGTCCGCTTGCCCATTCGCAGACTCATGCTTCCCAGCCTCGACCACCGAGCTGCCAGCATCTCGCACTCCTTGCTCCCCATCCAGCTCCCTCATCTCAGTTCTCAAAGCCTTAGCAGCCATTTCTTCCTCCCTCCTCTTCACCCTCTTCGCCCTCATCTTCTCCGCCTTCTCCTTTTTCTTCCTCTTGTCCTGCTCCTGCTTCACCAACGCCTTCCCCGAATCCCACGTCCCCTTCGCCTTCGCCTCAAACGCCTCCATCAACGCCTCCGTCTTCCTCTCGTTCTCCCCATTCCCAAAAACCCAAACCACCTCTTGCATTTTCTGACTCATATACGGATAGATCTGATAATACGTTCCTTCAGGCATCGCTTTCATGATCACATCCGGCCTATACATAATCGTAGCTCTGCAAAATTCTTCAATCGCTGAAGGCGCCTTGCTGCTGATTTTGATGTGGAATTCGACGTTCCATTTCTTGGTCAGGAAGAAATGCGCTTTCCAGAGCATGAGCTTGAAATACTCTTGGGGTGCCGTGTCTTTGAAGTAAATCAGTTTGGCGCCGCGGCCGCGGTTGCTGTCGCGGTAATTCGGGGTGCCGTCTCTCATAGGACATAATACGCATTTTTTGTCGGGGTTTTGGACGAGGATGAGGCCGGGCTTGAGGTGTTGTGTGAGGACTTCTTGGAGTGGGATTCCTTCGAGTGACTTTTCTGGAGATTGGTGACGTGGGGGGAAGGAGAGGGCGATGGAGGGGTGGAGGGTGGTGGAGAGGAGGTCGTCGGGGAGGCGGAAGTAGTTGTTGGTGACGGATTTGTTCCAGTTGTTGTGTTTGGGCTTTTCGGCAGCGATGTGCATGGCGTATATGGTTCTGACGCGGGGACATGATGGGTGAGGGGGAGTGGGGAGGCGGTGGCGGAGGATTGGTCGGAGGGGCTTGGGGGATGCGAGGAGCCCGTTGGCCAGTGACTTTGTGGGGAGACGGAACATGGTTTGCGTCGTTGGTCGCGAAGTTTTTCGAATTTTCGAATTTGGGGATCAGTGCCGCTGATCTGATCGTCCGAGGCGCTCCAGAGACTTTCTAGACACGGGGATCACGTGGCCGATCTCGTCGAGAAGTAGAGTGGCCTGGATGGAGAGTGGCGGCGGAATTTGCTGAACTTCAGCTGAAGGATCAAATGGCCGTCCTCGAATGTCTTGGAAAGTGGAGGACACGAGAGCACATGGTGCAGGTGGCAGGATTTCTCTGGCTGGAAGATGGATGTTGCAGCTTGAAGATCAAATTCGACCGTTCGACGCGAAGCTGATGCACGGTCTACGCAGACACCCCAGCGTACACCGCCCTGTCATCCCCAGAAATTCCTAGCCGTACTACTTGACTATTGTTCTTACTTCAACCTATCATAGTTTCTAGAACTCAGAAATCCTTCATTTTTCATAGTCTTCTAATTATGTACAATTACATCGCCGTCGTATAATATCGACCAGTGGTAGCTTTCCAAGCTCTTAGTATATACTTCAGTTACTGCGCGTACGAGATGTAGCGCAAGAAATTCTATTTGCAAAGGCGATGCGGGACAATGCGGTTTTCCGATGCTGAATGATTCCAAAAGCCGCTTTGGAATGCTTGCATTTGATGCGACAAGGTTGATAATAGCATAGCTTAATAGCAGGCTGTTGGTGATGTTTTAATTTTGGCGAGATGCATGGTGCGATGGACGGGAACAGCAGGAATACAGACTTCCGGGAATAATGGCGCAAAGCGAATGTATAACTTTGATAAGTGAGGCGTTGCTGTAATAATTGGCTGACACGAAGGTTGCTGGAAAGCATGTGGTGCGGAGGGTATATTGCTGAGTCACGCAGGCGGCAGCGAGCATTTCCATCAAGAACGTCAGAAATCCGGGAAAAGTATATAAGGAGCGCCCCGCACCCTCCCTCCTTTTTTCCCCTTTCGAATTGCAACTTGAGTGTGGCAGAAGAAGGTGTGGTGCCCAAACGCCTGTTGATATCTCGTATCACGCACTGCTGCAGCTGGCAATCTCGCACTGGCCTCCGCAGATCCTGAAACTCGAGCTAGCGGAGCGGATCAACTGTGTGCCGAAAGGCTTGGCACCAGCCTCTCGCGCCGAGAGCTGCAGCATTGACATCGCGGTTCGAGCTTAGAGCAAACGCGCTTCGCGACGATACTACCGACAGCAAATAAAGCAACCACTTTACACTCACGCGCCCGACCCACCGACACGTCCTCGCACCAAACTCCTTCCCCCATCTCGACCAACATTCTCGATTTCATTCCCGACTTTCATGGAACACCCAGGAGCATGACCAGCCACAAGAAAACGGGCCTTCCATCGCGTTGACACAGACCCCGACCTATTCACGTACTTCCATTTACTTCCCAGAATACCACTGCTCGCAATGTCGTCCACCACGAGATCCCGGGGTCGACAGCCCAAGGCATCTGGCCCGCCTCCTCCACTCCAGGCCAGTCCCGAGCACGATCCCGGCGTCTCCGTCAGGCCCATGAGGCGTACGTTACCTCTTTTACTATGTTAATTCCTGCTGCTTCTCCTTGCTCTCAGTCTAACATGTGTCCGCTTCATAGTCAAGGTCCTCTACACTTTCGATGCCCAGAACGAGACGAATTGCCTAGCCCGATGGCCCCATGTTCTCGATATCCAGACGATAGCAATGGACGAAACTACCTCGATCGGTGTCGTTGATTTGAAAACTTGCATAGAAGCAGTTATTCAATGCAGCCCCGAACTCGTGGCCACGGCCGGACAAGACTATACCGTCTACGCATACGACTACTCCGAATGTGACCATCCCTTGGTCGGGCAAGGCATGCTTTCGCGGACACTGGCAGCACCACCCCCGGCACCGAATACGCCGGTGAACCAGTCAAGCCAATTGGTCACTGGACGTGTCTGCAAAAATATTCTTGGACTTTTTTCGAATGGGATTAGGGAAACGCTCGAGGTTAAGCTACGATTAGTTCCGATGCCTATCGTATCACAAAACCAATTAATGAATCAAACCATGCTCACGAATTTCGACCACAGGCCATCGTTTGCTCAGACAAACCCCTCGCCTTATCAGCCCATGGCCAGGCCCGCAAGTTCGACTATGGAGACAAATTCTAGAAGAGATGGCACGAGCATGGAGGTTGTGAATCAGTTGTTGAGCCCACAAATTTTAAGCCCGCAGATTCTCCCGCAAGATGCCTCGAATGCATTTGGAAACTCTCTGGCACAAGAGGCAACCAATAATGAAACCCGTCCCCCTAGCCCAGCCCCATCTACCAAGAGCAATCCACGAACTTCATCTCAAAACCCCCCAAAGCGACGTGGCCGACCACCAGCGACGCGACAGTCGAGATCAAGAAAGAAGAAGGTTGACGAGGGCAATACTTCTGGTTACGAAGAGGGAACTGATGGAGAGAATACACAAGACGGACCTCCGGCAAGGAAGAGAGCAAAGGTCACGCAGGCCACAGCCGCCAAGTCCTCTTTTGGCTCGGGGGCAGACTCATTGCGTGTCACCGCCAGCACAAATGGATCCATTCGGAGTCTTCGACCTCCCACCATAGCCCCTGCTCCAGCACCAGGCAGTCACCTGCAAGACCTGCCTCGGGCCCCAACACCTGTGCCTTTCGGTTCCGATTCTTTGCCACAGAATAACCCGCGTCGTCCATCTACGCTGTCCCAGCAGCCGCCTCGACGATACCAATCTCCCTGCTCTGGTCCTCCTCCATCAACTGACGGCGCAGAACCAATCCGTGACTCCATTGAAGCGTCCATGACTCCTCCTGAGCAAAATGTTGCCATGACTCCTGAGCAGAATGGAAGCCCCCTAGGCGACACACCGCCTGATATTGGCTCGAGCCCGCCCGTACTAAGAACAGCGTCGCCAGTGATGAGGACAGCTTCACCACTACCATCGAGCCCAGTATTGCAGTCTAGCCCGGTTCTTCCAAAGATGCCTAGCCACGACTCGGGTTTTTACAGTGGATCAGTGCGTGAATCAGCTGAGCCTGGTCTCCGCGAAAACGATGCAGAC
Organism: Cyclaneusma minus; assembly: GCA_037179335.1. Classification (NCBI taxonomy): domain Eukaryota; kingdom Fungi; phylum Ascomycota; class Leotiomycetes; order Marthamycetales; family Marthamycetaceae; genus Cyclaneusma; species Cyclaneusma minus. The sequence goes on along the minus strand of JAKZHN010000023.1, from coordinate 190,187 downwards.
GCCACTATGGATGTGGATGCAGGTACGGATGCGGACGCCGGTATGGATGTGGACAGCGACAGGCCTATTGATGAGGAAGATATCGCCATCGCTGCCAAGCAAGTCCCGCGCCGTCGAGCACCCCCAAAGACTTCTAGAAGGAAGCCTTCCAGCAAAGTCGCTTCTCGTGCGGCTTCCGAACAGGGTGGGTTTTTCATGATTGAAGAAGAACCTGGTCCTCGCGATAATCTGCCGCAAAAGCTACTACCCAGGCCACCTCATCTGATTATACCAGTCGGTATGCCTAGAGATGAGTTGCCACCCATGCCACCCAAGCCAAAACCGGAGAAGAAGCCACAAAGGAAGGTCATGCCTCGTACGATGAGTATGACGAGCATGACTTCGGAAGGCGACCAGAACCTGTCGCAGTTTCTACCTCCCTCTGAAGTTGGAGACGGCACCTCGCCCATCCAGAACTTGCCTCGCTTGGACGAACTCCCAGAAGTTCCAGCTTTTGCTGGTCTTGATGACCCGGCAGCCGGTGGGGTCGCCGAAGCTCCCGTTGCAGATGAAGACCTGGTTCCTAATAGCAGCACCGCCCGAGGCAAAAGACTAATGATCAGGAAGAAGCTTGAGGAAGCAATTGCAAAAGGGGAGAGGCCGCCATTCTGTAACAATTGTGGTGCTGTCCAGACCCCAACATGGCGTACTTGCTTCTACAAAGACTGTACAGGCGATCCTGGTTTCATTGAATACTCTGATAACCCAGGCAGAGTGACCGCTCTTGAGATCTTGACACGGGATTCCGACGGAAAGCCAACAGTCTACAGACTATTCAAGAAGTTTCTTGCGGCCGACGAGGATAAAAAAGCGTTCACCAGGATGCTTATGTGCAATCGTAAGTTTTAAATTGTCCCGCCTGAGTTTCTTGACTGATTGGCTTAGCTTGCGGAATATGGATGTCCAAGTACAAGTACCCGCGGCCTGAAAAACAATGGAACAAATCTCTGGAGCCAGCACATCGCCGTCAGTATAAGAAGGGGACAAACCAGCCATTCACGAGCTCTGGTTTCATCCCTACTTCGGATGCCGGCTTCAACCCTACTTCGGATGCTGGATTTCAATCAGATGCTCCAGGGCCAGCCTACCAAGACTCTCCTCAACCACAAAGTCCTAAGGCGATGACTCAAGAAGGCGAGCCTGAAGTTGTCTCCAACCAAGGTCAGGCTAATCCAGCAGCTCCGTCCCGCGCTCAGCAACGAGCCTCAAGTCTTCGCCCCACCAAGAGCTCTGCAGACATGGTGGATAATGCAACAGCGGCAGTCTTACGGCGTGCCGTCCAGTCCAGTCCAGTACGAGACCCAGGAAGTGCAGCTGAACCTATCGCAATCGATGATGATGAGAATCTGGGCAACACCCGCCGTCTCTTGTTCCCTTCGCCACGCAAAGAAGGCGAAGTGAAAATCCTCGGCGACGTCACTACCAACATCATCCAAATGCAGGCACCACCAGCCTTGAATCTCACGCATCCGAAATCACCCACGCTTCTCAACGGCAGCGACAAAGAAAACACCGAGGTTCCTCGTCCTAGAACTCCTAGCGGCGATGACGTTCAGCTTGTCCAGTTCCCAGGAGACAAGAAGGCCCAGCTCTGTCCAACCACTCCCACACAAAAACGCACTCCCCCAGCAAACCCCTTCAAAACCCCCACACGACCCACTCCTTCCCATCGTCCCATAACCCGCTCAGTGTCGCGATCTGCCAAATCGGCCAGCTTCACCGCCTCCGCCCGCAAGTTGATCGCCGCCCTGCAACGAACCCCATCCAAAGCCAAAACCCCCGGCTCGCACCGCACCATCCGTCTAACGCCCCGCCGATCCCCACGCAACCACCACAACACACCCAGCCCTTCTGCTACCGCGCACGCAAATCTGCAGAACCTCATTGAAACCCCAAATTCGAAATTGATGCGTCAGCTGCTTACATCTATTGATGCGCACCACTTTTCCGGAAATGCAAGTGCAGGCCACACCAACAATAACGACGCAACCGCAAATCACGAGCCATTTTCGGACTTCAATCTGGATGATTTGAGTGGGGATGGAATCGACAATACCGACTTGCCGTCCCTCGAAGGCGTGGACATCGATATCACTATGACTGAGGAATTTGACTTTGAGGCTTTTCATTCGGAGATGGTGAGCGGAGGTGCGGATTTCGATTTCAGTGCGCTGGGACTGGAGATGGAGGTGGAGCATACGGGGGGGCTTGATCTGCCGATGGCTAGTAGCCCTCCGCCGGGGAGGAGGCCTGCGGGGCGAAGGGATCCGATGGAGGGGTATGAGGAGGCGTGTGATGGTGACGTACCGCTTGGGGATGAAGATGATCTGTTTGGGGAAGAGAAGGAAATGATGCAGCAAGCTGATGGCGAGGAAGCCATCGCTGAGGAAGACTTGGCCGAGCAAGAAGTGGCTGAACAATACGCTGAGGAGAGGAGCCAGGAGAGGCTGGCCCAGGATGAGGCTGATGCGGGCACGCCACCGCCAGCGAGTTGCTATGCCAGTATTGCAGAGTTCTTGGATGAGAACGACAAGAGGCCTTATGACACCAAATTCAAAGAGGCGCAAGATAGGCGTGAGAAGAAAGATGAGGAGAGCGTGGCGGCTTGGAGGGAGGAGAGGGCGAAAGCCCATGAGGAGCAGAAGCAGTAAAGAAGGATTTGTGAATCCTGTTTGACGTCTGATACGAATCACCAACGGCCTTCTTTATGAAAATCATCGGGGATACATGCTTTGGATGGGAAGAAGCATCTGTCTGGCGTTTTTTTTTTTGTTTGATTTTTTGCCAATTTGGCATAGCGAAAGGACGGCAAGGGGCAGCATACCACGGGGGAGTTTCAGCAGATTACGGCGTTGCATGCTTGTTGGCCCGGATTGGACTGTGGGCGCTTCCACATCCAGCGTCTCTCGCTCGATGACTGTCAGATTTGGTAGCATTTGCGATTTTTCGGTGAGCCTTTGTGCCACACAGCGTAGGCTGTCTTGAGGATATGACATGCCAGAGCGAGAGGAAGAAATGTCTGATGCCTACCTGTTTGTGGATAGCAAAGAGTGATCTGACGGGGGCTTGAGCAGTAGAGTTACGGTAGAGTGGAATATACAATTACAGAATCTACAGTATTGCTTTGATCTTGCAGTTGCATGAGAGCTGTGAAAACTGAAAGTCAATGAAAATATGTACTCATGTGATGGGCTTTGGTATCGTCGTCAATGACTCAATGTCAGATGATGAATTGATGATTGGTTGTAGAGCGGTTGCCGAAGAAGTACTATTCAGTATTCATGATTCCATCCATCTCTTCTGCTCTCTCAGTCTTTCTCTTCAGTGAATACCACTCCGAGTCATCTCCCATACCGTGCGGCACCTAGCGGGAGAGCTGTCGAGTATCGAGACTCGAGAGAAGAATATCAGCACGTTCCCGGTTCCATTGCAAGATTCGACTTTGTCACTTTTCAATTTTGGAGCTTAGAAGTTGTCATTTATGTGTGATTATAAATCCTTGGCCTCCATATTGAACAGCAACGTGTGCTGTTCGTCTCACATCGACTTGCTGAATTGATCCATTGAAGGTAGGGGCCCCTGATAGTGACCGCCTTTCACTTTTACCTTAGGTGTCATCTATGTACAAAGTTTCCGCCATGTCAGGTACAGGTACGCCTTCTTCGCTCACCGATCATCGACGATGTCAAAAAGCCGATGGGACCCCCTTAGGTACTTGCATGTGAAAATCAGGGACTACCTTCCTTACCAAACTCAGGGTCTTGAGGGGCTATCATCCGCGCCAGAAATATGAAATCATGTTGAGTCGTTGACTGTTCCTGGAGGTTGAGAGGCTCGGCTGACTCGCTTTCGGTTGGCCCTGATGAGACATTCCGCAAACGCAAACAGCTGTCACACGCTCAGCACTTTGCCATGTGCCACATAGCCTGCCACTACTTCCGAGCTCTTCGGAAGGACTGAACATTCAGTCCTCGAACTTGGAGTTCTGAATCCCGCATCCCGGGAACAAGGAATTCCCCGAATCGTGGATCTGAAAAGTGAACACTTGGGATCTGAGATTTTAGTGACAAGATAAGGGCACGATGTTGGTTGGAAATGGGATGCCCGAACACAAGCATGTCTCGTGGCAGATGAGGCGGATGAATGCATAGGTGCGGAGAACTTGAGGAGTTCAATATGACTCAACTGTGAGTCTGTGGGGTGCGGGAAGGAATATTGAAGAGAACAACGAACTGTGGGGATATGCATAGCGAGGAAAAGCCGAAAACTTGAGGTTGTGGACGGAAGGACTGAATGGGAAATACGAGGAGCTGGGGATGCATCGAATAGCGACATTACCGGAACTTGGTGGCTGGCAGATAGCGTGTTGATATGGCATTTCAAAAAAGTACGGTTAAACGCGTGTAATTGAATGGATATGGTGTTGATTTAAATATACTATTAAAATTGCAACACACCTGCAAATCTAATGCGCTATTTAATTTTGAACACAATATTAATTCAAATGCAATTGCAACACGATAACTCCCGCCTCCCCCCCCAAGTTCCGGTAATGGAAGAAAAGACGAGGAACTGGGGCGAGCAAAAGGTTTATAGAGCTCCACCTCAAGCTGGGGATCGTGCATTTTTGAGGGGTAGGCGGGGATATGATTGCGCGAATGACGCTGGATCTGCAACAGTGGAGTTGAATTCTTGAAGAACGGTCTGGACGCTCGCCTTGCAAGTTGCAACTGTTCCTTTTTTGATAGCTTGACAAGAAGGTGACTTAGCTTGAATGGCTTCATTCTGTTAGCTTGTGACAACCGGTTACAACGACTGTTAGTGCAAAATCATTCATGTCAAACCAGCATCGTGAAAGTCAAAAGCCGTTGGTACCTTAACATGTAAATGAAAGGAAGGTCTGCACGGTGTTGTCCCTTCAATAGCCGACTCGCCGAGGGCCGATGACGCACTTCCAGTCGCAACATTGAACCACCCCTCGGAAAAAAAAAAGCTTTTCGCTCCCACGACTCGTCGGACTCGATCCAGTCGCGACGATCGATCCGATGACGGTGACAACGGTCTGGACCTGTCGGGTTCCCTTATCTCTAGATCTGTTACTCTGACATGGAGAAAATGAAGAATTTGCGAAAAGATTCTGCAAACTAGGGCTGAAGAAAAATGATAGAAAATGATGCAAGCAAAGAAACACGATAAATCCACCGTGACATCACCGCTCCAGGGCAACGATCGGCGCGAGATCTGCGACTCCGGGGATTTCTTTACCCAAGATGTTGGAAACTTGGGGAACATGAAGCGTCGATTAGTTTGAGTATGCCAAGCGGCGAGCGGGTTGGTTGTCGGTTCAATGTTGGTTGCTTAGAGTACATGTAGTTGGTTAGTTGGTTGGTCGGAACGGCACTTGTTCGAGCCGTTGATTCTCGAATCGCCGCTCGTGATCCATCTTGAAGGAAGTGGAAGTCCACTGGAGTCCGGTACTTTATCGAAGGGACGCCTGTCATGCACGTCAAAGACGTCACGGCCTCGCAAATTCTCAGGGCGAACGGTATCTTCGGTCAGACGAGTTGGAGTCCCAGCCCAACTTGAACTGGGCTTCATCGGTTTGTAGGCTTGTCGCTGTCAAACTCAAGCACGTTTCAGCGCTCCAAGGCTTTCAAGCTCCGGCCGCAAATAGACATTCTCGAGGAAAAGCCAATCTCGTCTCATCGACATCTGGGCGTTGCATTTCATTTCGCGAGAGTTGAGACGGCCAAGGTAGCGTTCTGCATCATTACATGTATTGCATGAGGCTGCAATGCGGTGTTGAAGATGGACAGGGATGAGGTGGTTGTGGGGAGGCCAGCTGGCGGCCCTGATGCTCGCTGATCCTTGCGGATGTGCCGGACGGATGTTTCAACACCTTGGGGCGGAAGCCGTGCGGAAGGGGGCTGCTGACGACAGGCTGGACACCTTCGGCTTCGAGAAGAGTGAGGGCGGAAGAGAAAAGGGCTGAAGGATTGAAACATCCCAAGATCTTGGGTACTAGGGATGAGATGGACGATTTCGAAGGGGCTGTGCGAATGCTGTGCGCGGGTGACTGGACGCGTCGACTGATATCAGCTCTGCATATGTATTGACGATGTCCGGTGATGTCCTAGGAAGCAGGTGAGGGCAGAGAGATGCAGGCTTTGCAGCTGCCTCACATCAGATATCGACAGCGGTTTGCGAATATCGAAACTCGCTGGACAAAATATGCGAGTGCCTTCATGCGATGAGTTCGCCGCCCTGAGCTACAACAGAGTTAATAGAGACAGCTATCCGTGACACGGCCACAGTCACACCCGCGCCAAACACACCAATGACTGAACGTGTATCTACGATGTTACTTGAGTACAGTTGTACCTTAACTTCCCTCGGTCAAGTTTGTATCCAACAAAGCGTGGAGTTTTCTCCGGAACCTGGGGAGTGGCTCGCTTCAACGGCTCTCGGTCAGCGGAATGCTCGGCTTCGGAGCTGGCGATGGCTTCCACTTCTTGGTGACGGTCTGGTACTGGCGTCTCTAATTGCCCCCAAGCCTCTGCGCCCCAGAGGCCTCGTCGCCCGCCCAACCCTCAAAGCAGGCTGGTTCTCGGGAGCGGAAGCTATGGCGGCTCTAGAATGGCCCTGTAATCCGCGAGTCCGTAATTTGAGAAAGTGAAAGCCTACCTACTTGTACACCACATCGCCGTCGGATGCGCGAGCTCTGCGACTCTTCCTGCGAATGACTTCCTACGACGGTGCAACCATAGTCATCGACTCGAAGTTCGAAGAGATATCAATTGGTGTTTGCTTCTTTTCTGCGGCCCCCTTCTCCTTCATCTCCGCCCATTTCGTCTTTGCATCATGACATGAGCGAGAAGCAGCACAACCAAAACCTCGTGGCCCACCTTCGACCGTCATCAAGTCAAAGTTGCAGTCAATTACGTCGTGCATATCCAGTTATCTCGACCGCATCATCCGCATTTCGAAGCCAGTGACAGGACCGGAGGGATATACCGGTTATCGGAACAATATTGAACAATACCTCTTCAGGATCCAGGCCTTCTTCCTTCTCGAACAATCAATCGCCCTCACCTCGCCAGCGCCTTTGTCTCAGCAATCTCCATCGATTCAGCCCTCACCTCCTATCTGACTCTATCTGGCGGAACACAGGTTGCGCCCATTATCAGCACAAAGACAATAGATCTCGCAACGCCCGCCAAACCTGCAATCTCGCGCGCTACCTGCAGCTGTGAGTGCGCCCTGCCAAGTCGGGGAGACCTCTGTTCGCCGACTGTCACGCTGTCGCCAGCGCTACGCTGCATTGGAATTGAGATTCCTGCCCAGGCAGCCCGAATTTCTATTTCGAGCCGCTTGCTTTTTCCACAGAGGCCAAGCTTTTTCCCTCTCCCGCACCCGCTCCCAGTTCCAGGTCTTTTAATCCCAGGCCGATAAATCCCAGGTCTCTGCCAACTGCGACTGTCCTACCAGGGTTCCTCTCGCCGCCTCACCGCGCATCACTCAATCAGGGCTGCACATCACTCGCATCGCTCCCCTCGCAACCAGACCCCCCCAATATCATCATTACCGGTCGAGTGGTGGTACAGCCGCAGCTTGGACACAGACTGACTCCACTCGCCCGCCCTCACCGCACTGTCACGGACTGCCCACCGCAGGCAGAGTCAAGAGAAAATCACACGCGTGATAACTGACTTTGCCCTGATTCCTTGAACTGGACATCTCGAAACAGACTAGTCCTAGCTGCCGGCACTCCATCGTCAAGGTCCCCTCAGCACAGCGAAGCATCGCGCAGGCTGGTCAGTGGTCAACTCCTATCCCTTGCTGATGCTTCTCCATTTTTGTCGAGCGCTTTCCAATTCGTGAGAATATACTGGTAAGTTTGCTCCACACCCGCCCATACACAAAAGACCTGAGTCGCATGTCGAGCAGCCCTACCCGGCATTCCCTTGTATCACGAGCACCATGCACCATTCCTGACTGAACTTCTCGTTGCTCCCCTTCTCTTTAATCCTGTTTATGTACTCTTGAGTCTCTTCCAAATTCTTCATATCAAGACTTTCTGCGACACTTCCCGTCAAAGAAAGTTAAAGACTCTGCATCGCGCCTTCTTGTACACATCATCATCCTCCTGTACTACCTTACGACATCTTTACACTGCAACTTCACTCGCGCCATGAACATCTAGCATGAACATCTAGAGATTGCAATAAGCTTACTAGTGTGTTTCGCCATGGCAGAAAGAACTCATCACAGACGCAACTCCTCGAGGAGAAGCACCATCATCGTCAATCCAAGTGTTCTCCCTCCCGAACGTCAACCTCCAAGTCTTCCTCTCCCGCCCTTTCGTCCCCGCCAACGAAGACCTCACTCTATTCGCATTACTCGACTACCTCAAGACTACGTCTGGTACGACCCACCAGCGTCCAAACCTAAAGAACCTTCTCGACTTCGAATACACTTCGAAAAGCTGGCGTCCTCGGAGCACGCAAAGCGTGTGATTGGTTCATTCCTTTCTCCGTTCACCCTCAAGCCCAGCAACTCCTCATCTTCATCTGCCGCAAACTCGATCCGCTCAAGCAGTCCGGTATCTACTCCCTCCCGAAGCAATTCGGTTCAGGGAGGTGAGCAAGCTCGTGGACGTCCGACGATCGCTGAGCGTAGAGCATCGAGCAGGATGCCTTCAAGACCGCCGCTCGCTACTCGGGGGAATCGGAACAGCATTGTCAGTCTGAATGTGGAACAGCCTGAGCCAAGATCGTCGGATTACATGCGCGAGGACGAGAAGCCTGTTGCTTCGGGGAATGGAGTGAGCTGCTCGATATTGCTGAAGGAGCCGCATGTCTTTTTGACTGGCTTTGATCATGATGGGCGAGGTCACAATACGCAGAATTCTTGTGCGCTGTTGCGCGGGAAGTTGCGATTGAATGTCACCAAGAGCGCCAAGATAAAAGCTGTCACTCTGAAATTTACTGGCAAGGCGAAGACGGACTGGCCAGAAGGTATGGATTTTTGGATTCTCGTTCTCTGCCTCTCTCCGAAGATTTTGGATTTCGTCAATGACGTAGAGTCTTGGCGGATTGATTGGCGGAATGATCGACGGAAGGGATACAGAGTTACCGCTAACCCAATCCAGGCCTACCACCAGAGAAGACGAAATATACCGATACGAAAGATATCAGGACGACGGTCATGCCATTCTTCAACGCCATGTACCCCGATGCGGAATATGGCTATGGAGCTCAGTGTGTATATACGCCAAAGGACAACAAGTCGGCATCCTCCTCGACAATCAGTATACATAATTTCGGCACCGACAGCGAGAACGACTCAAATAGCAGATCGCACACGCCTACTGGACTGTTGAACCCGATCGCAGCAATTGGCGGACGGCATCGATCTAGTAGTACTGCCGACTCGAAGGCAGCGAGGATGCTTGCGGTGGGTGCCGTGCAATCTCGAAGTTTCCAGAAAGGAGATTCGTCGTATGGCGGAACGACACCGAACCAGAAGGGCTACAAGGTGTTTCACCCTGGAGTTTACGAGTACGGGTTCGAGATCACCATCGACCACGTGAACCCAGAAACTATCGATGTGCCTCTGGGAGGTGTGAAATGGGAGCTGGAAGCTTTTGTTGAGCGTGCAGGAGCTTTCCGAGCCAATCTGCTAGGAACTCGCGAAGTCAAGATCATTCGAGCTCCAGATCAGAATTCGTTGGAGCAGGTTGAGCCGATTGCGATCAGCAGGAAGTGGGAAGACCAGCTCCATTACGATATTGTCATTTCTGGGAAGTCATTCCCACTCGGCGCCAAGATCCCGATCGCATTCAAACTCACACCTCTGGCAAAAGTGCAATGTCATCGCATCAAGGTGTACGTCACTGAGAACATCGAATACTTCACGCACGACAACCGAATCACCCGAAAAGATGGCACACGCAAGATGCTCTTGTTCGAAAAGCACGCCGGGCGTCCGATTGCGAAACAGTACCAGAAGTCGGATATGCGCATCTTGTCAGGAGGTGAACTGGGCGATGAGGCGCGAGCTGAGGCACGGAGAAGTGCTGAGAGGCAACGAGAGTGGGAGGCTAGGAGGTCTGGCGGACAGGCAGCACCATTGCCTGCGCCGACTGACAACTTGCTGGGAGATATTGATTTGGGTCTCGAGAGTCTGATCACCGCGACGGAGATTGAGATGAATGTGCAGCTGCCGACGTGTGCTGAGATGAAGAAGGACAAGCTCTTGAAGATTCATCCGGATACTACGTATCGGCAGATTCAGGTGCATCATTGGATCAAGGTATGTCGCTTTGTTTCCCCCCGTCATGGAATGAGAGTCGAGAAATTCATTGAGAAGCAACTTTGGCGGCGAGAAGCAGATTTTGCAGCGAGAAGTGAATTTCCAACTGACACCAAAAACAGATCGTGATGCGTCTCTCCCGTCTCGACACCGACGACCCATCCGGCACCAAACGCCGCCACTTCGAAATTTCCATCGACTCCCCCTTCCACATCCTCTCCTGCCTCGCCGACACCTCCAACACCTCTCTCCCCCAATACACCGAACACGTCCCCCATGGCCCCGCCGCCGACCGCGAATGCGGCTGCCCCGACGCACCCACCTCCATCCCCTCATCTCGCAACCACTCATCCGGCGAAATTCCCACTCTCTCCTCCATGGTTAACCCAATCGATACCTCTATTAATGTTCTCGCCCGCCCGCCCCAAGCACACCTCCAACACCACGTCGGCCACAACGGTTCCGGCCAAGGCGTACAATCTTCGCAAAACATCCACCAGGCACAAACTCAGCCAACTGAGCGAAATGTGCCATTCAGACCAATGCACATCATCCGTGCACCTTCATTCAATCCCCCATCCTTCGATTTCGAAGAACCACCACCACCGCTTGCAACGCCGCCACCAGAATACGACATGGTCGCGGGAACGCCGAGTCAAGATGGCCTGGGCGATTATTTTAGGAGATTGGCGGATGCGTATGAGGAGGAGGGAGAGGGGACGGATGATGAGGGCATGGAGAGGGCGGTTACGAGGGGCAGGGTGAATATCCCGAATCCGCGGACGCCCGGGGGGAGGATTGCGAGGAGCATGGATGTGCCGAGGCCCAGTGAGTTTGCCATGTTTGAAGCTGGGTTGGCGAGGAGTGGGGTGGGGAGGGTTGTTTGATGGTGAGGGGATATATTGCGAGATGATGAGAGGGGAGTGGAAAACGAACAATATTTCCTTCTCTTGTTTGCGTATTTCCGGGAGGGTGTTACTTTCTGGGTCTCTCGTTTGCAACGACTAAGTATTTACGCATGGTCTTCCTATCTGATTAGGCGCTTGATTTTGGAAAATTTTTGAAAGGGCATTGCGAGCGCTGCGCTGCATTACAGCCGTTTGGGGGGGTTGTTTTTTATAAATTGGGGAATGGGAATGGTGGGGTATATATGCTTATGATTGGGGGATTCTAGATGATATGATATGGTTGGAAGGATGGGATGGCATGGGATGATGGGATTTGAGATGGACGAGATTGAGTATATAGGGGTGGCTGGTGAGGATGACATATTGAAATGAATTGAGACTTTTTTACTTCGTTTGATGGGTTTGACTTGGTGACGGTGTGTTTTGGATTGATGATTTGTGATGTTCTCTATTTTAATGTTCCCGAGTGTTGAGTATTGAACTCTGGGGTTTGCCAGGCTACTTCTGTCTCCTGGGTTCTGGCATTCAACATTTGTTCGACTTTCGAGCAAGCAAGTTGATTCTCAAGTCTCAATTTCTCCTTTCCCATTTCTCATTTCTCACTTCTCGTCCAACTACAGTGGGAGGAAAAAACCAAAAGTCTGAAATCTGAATACAGTCTACAGTTTCCAAATAATTGTAAATATTGGGAATGAGTGGATATAAGGGCATAGAATGAGGGTGTAAGAGACATTGTATTATGCTTAAAAAGACTAGAATAGCTGGAGAATCCGAAGTAAGAATATTTTTTACTGTGCGAACGCTAGTTTTTTTAGGTCTAGTTATATATAATGGCTATTTTACAATGGCTGCTATTGCATTTATTTCTCAATATTTCTTTATAAAATCAGCCAGCTTTTTATAGTTTTATATAACAAATTCCAGTATTTTTACAATTTTTTTAAATTTAATTTAATAAAGCGGCTTTATTAATTTATTAGCTATTATTTTATTTGTAGAAATATATTCGATTATAATTTTTTTTAAATTCCGAATAAAATAATATATTATATTTATATGCTTAAAATATTTATAGACTTTTGGATTTTTAATTATATAAAAAAAGCTTTAATTATTTTTAAATATACGGATAAATTATGGTTTTTTTTGTTTTTTTAAATCTTTAAGAATTTGGCCAAATTATTAATTTTGCTTGGCATAATTAAATAAAGCGATATATTCGGATTTAATAGAAAAAATAAAAACGCAATACTGTTTTTTATTTTTTTTATAATATTGGCTAGCTGTAAAATATAGTAATAATACCAAATATGCCTATTTAATTAATTTTATTACTAATTTAATTAAAATTTAAATAAACTATTAATTTATAATATTTTTTTCAAAAATAATAATATATTTTATAGAAATTATTAAATTAATATAATATAATAAATTTTTAAAAGCATAGCTATAATAAATTAATAAATTATTTATATATTAGGCCAGTTTTTTAATTGCAAAGGCAATATTTAAATAAGTGAAAATTATAGCAAACATAAAGTTTTTAATAATTTACCAATGTTTTTTTAATATTTATACGCTTATTATTAGGGGCAAAAAATTTGAAGATTTTATAATCGTTTATAAAAATACGTTTAATTAAAAATTAATATTTGGCTATATTAATTTTTTTTAATATTTGGCAAAAATATTATTTTTGGTTAAAATAAAGGATTTTGGCCTTTTGGGGTTTTTTTTATATTAAAAATTTTAAAACTTTTCCCCAAATTTTTAGTATTAAATTAAAACAAAATTTAAAAAAAATCATGCAAATTGTTTTTTATTGCAGGCAATTATAATAATATTATTAATATATATTAAAAAATAATATTGTATTTTAAATCTTTATAAATATAAAAATTTGCAAAATTTTAAATAAAATCCTATTTTTTTATTTTTTATTTTATAAATAGATTATAATTTCTAGCTGTTTATTTTAAATTATATGAGTTTTTAAAATTTTCAAAAATATAATTTAATAAAATAATAAGTTTTTTTTAAAAAAAAAACCAAATTTTGATAATATTATTTTGATTTTGATAAAAGCGTTTTTAATATTAAATTATTTATATTTAAAATTTTTGCAAAAAATAATAAAAAGAAAAAGGCAAAAAAAGATTATACAAATAATTAGGGCAAAGATATTAATATAATTTTTGCCAAATATTTGGCTAAAATTTTAAGCTATTAACCGAATTTTGAATTATTTAATAATTTTAATAATTTTAATTTTAATAGTATATATTTATTTAATAAATATTAAATTTGTTTTTTTTGCTTTTTAATATATTTTTATATTTTATTTTATATTAAGAATTTTAATTTTTTAATTATAGCAACTTTTATTATTTATAATACGGATTTTTAAAATTAATAGCTTTTTTATAAAATTAAAAAAAATTAATTTTGCACATTTTTATTATTGGAATTTTTTTTATAATTGAATTTATGATTTTTTTAATATTATTAATATTATAGCCAATATATACAATTATAATTGAAATAATTTTGCAAAGCTTTGCATTATAGCTAGCAATTTTAAAATTATTTTTCCCCTTTATTATTTAATATTATTTTTTATAAAATATAGCTTTGCTTTAAAAACCGGAGTATTATTTGCAAAAAAAGAATTAGATAAAATAGGAATTTTAAAAAGGTTTTAAGATAGTATTATTATTATTAATTTTAATATAATCGTTTATTAAAATAAAAGCGTAAATTTTTATATAAGGGATTAATAAAGACTTTTAAATAATTTTTAAGCAATATTTTTTATTTTTTATTGTTCTTTAATTGTTTTTTAAACTTGGAATTTAATTAATTTAAATTATTTAAATTATTAGCAAAATTAGTAAAAAATGGAGTTATAAATGCGTTTAATATTATAAAAATTAGTATATTTAATATTGTGGAAATTGGTATATCCAATATTATAAAAATTAATATAAATATTAACACGTTTTAACTTATAGCCAATATAATATTTTATAATATTATTAATATATTGTATTGCAATTTATTTAATATACTACATTATAATATTTTTAATGCATTAAAAATTGGCTTATTTAATAAATTGCGTTATAGTTTTTTTAATATATTATATTATAATATATTGTCCAATATATATTATAGCGAGAAATTAAATTTACTATTAATAGCTTTTAATCTTTTTTGGCAATATTGGCATTTAATTGCTTAATATCAAGGCTTTTTTTTTGCTTATAAACTTTGCTGTTTTTATTTAATTATTATATTTTGATTATTTAGAGTTTTTTGAATTTTTAAATTAAATTTTAATTCCAAGTTAAATTTTCAAACTTTAATTTTATTTATATAATGCGTATAATTTAATTTTGAAAAATAGATTTTAAATTGTTTTATAAAAATATTAAAGCAATTAACATTAATAAATTTATAATATAATTGGTTTTTGGAAATAAGTTTTGGATTAAAGTAGAAGGCGTATAGGAATTTAAATATTTTAATATTATTAATGGAAAATAAATATTTATTTTAAGCTTTTTTAGAATTAATAAAATAGCTTTTAACAATTGGATTAATAAAAGCGCAATTGCGGATATAAATATTATATTTAGCAATTTTATTTTTTAAATAAAGCCCGAATATTAATTTTTAATTGCTAAATTTCTTATTTTGCAAGGCTATTTTAATAAAACAAAGCTATTACAATAAATTGCGCTTTAAGTTTTTTAATATAAATTTATTATTTAATTGCTTTAAAAAATTTAAAAATATTATTATTACCGGCTGCTTTTTTTTCAAATTGATTTTTAATTTATAAAATTTATTTTTAAAAGGTTTAAATAGTATTATTTTTAATAGCCAATAAAATAGCCCAAATTTTCTATATAAAATTATTAATAATATATAAAAGATATTGTTTTTTATAAAGGAAATAGATTTTTTTTTTAGCAATATTAAATTGAATAAATATAAATTTAACGATTTTATATAAATCTTTTTTTGGAAAAAGTTTTTAAATTTAATAAAAGTATATATTTAACAGATTTTATAATTAATTAAAAAAGTGAATTTTTTCGAACCTATAAAATTCGGGGTTTTACGCGCGTAGCAAGGTATTTATAATTTTGTATTCGTTTAAGGAGAAAAAGGGAAAGGCGCGCTTCCAAACCTTAAAGGTTTAAAGGCGCTTTTCGACTGCGCTAGCTAGCGCTAATATTAAGCGCTAATTAATATATAGCACCTATATATTTTGACCGGTTTCAATTATTTTAATTATTTTAATATTAGGAACTTTTTTTTATAATGCTTATTCATTATTTATAGCTAGCTAGCTATTCTTTTTTAAATTATTTTTCTTTCTACAATTTATCTATTTTTGCATTTTGATTTTAAAAATATTTAAATTAATTTTTTAAAGGCATTATTGCAATTAATTTTAATTATAGCATTAATTGGATTATTATAATTGTTAATTTATTATACATTTTGGATTTTCTTAAATTTATGGCTTTTTTTAAAATATAATATATTTATTATTGGCTTTTTTTCTATTATTATTCCTAGTTATTAGGCAATTATATAAATTGAATAAATTTATACAAATTATTATTAGGGCCGAAAAATATTAAATTGCTTTAAAATTTGAAATAAGATGGTATTTATAATTATAGCTATATTTATAGCTTATATAGCTACTAGGATTTTATTTGCTAATATATTTTTGGTTATTTTTTTAAATTTAATCAAATTTCAATAAATTATATTTCCAATAATTTGAAAAATATAATTTTGCTTATTTATTCTTTTATTTGCAATAATAATAAAATATTCAATTTAGGAATTTTTATTTTAATTATTGGCAAAGCTTTTATTTGCAAAGGCAAAGATTTTGACTTTGGGTAAATTTAATTTAATATATAGCAAGCTATATTTCAAGTTTTTTAAATATTATTTAAATATTTTATTTAATGCTAATTCTTTTAATAGATTTCTTTTGCTTTTAAGCTATTATAAATAATTTATAGCTGCATTTTAATGAAATAATTATAGCTGTATAAATATTATAGGCCTTATACTTTATATAATTGTATTTTATAATAAAAGCGTTAAAATCTATAAGCTTGATATTATTTTCTTGCTTTTTTGGGCAAAACTATATAAAGCCATTTTTATTTTTATTTAAAATACAATTATTAAATAAAAAAGGATAATTTATAATTAATTTTTCTTTAGGCTTAGCATTAAAACCAGTTTTATAAAATTTAAATTCCTTAAATTTAGCCTATATAGCGTTATATAGCTGGAGGGTATTATTAATTTGCATTTTAATAATTGTAAAAGATTCTTTAATTTTGCTAAAAAGCAAATATAAATTATAAAGAAATATTTTTTAAAATAATTAAAGAAAATAATGCTCAATATAAATTATTTATTAATATAGGCTAGGTTTTGACAATTTGTAAAATAGCTTTAAAATCTGGATTAGAGTTCTTAAAAACATTTATTTTTAATTTCTTTAAATAGGCTGCAATACATTATTTTTTTAGCTTGTTTTTTAATTAAAAATAAGCTTGAATAATATTTCTAGCCTGAAATTCAATTATTACTTTGTATTTCTTTTTGATTTAAAAAATAACGTAATATAAATAATTAATTTTTGACTGCAATATTAAATGATTGGGGCTTGGATAAAAAAGGGTTTTTTAGCATTTTTATAGCTATAAATAATTATTCTTAATTTTTTATATAAAGCTGTAATAGCCTTGCCTTTAATTTCTTTTACTAGCCTAATTCCAAACATTTTAATATTTTTAATATAGGTTTTGAAAGTTGAAAAAAATTAAAAAAATTAGTAATAATAAAAATCTTAATTTTAATAGCGTGAAATATTTTAAAGGCTTTGCTAAATATAGTAGTTTTGCCTTTTTGCTTTAATTAATTTATTAAAAATAAATTTGCAGTTTTTTTAATAATTCAATAAATAATAAATTAATTTTTTTAATTGTCCTGATAATAGAAATATATTTTTGTAATAGTAAGATGATTTTGAATAAATTTAAAAAAAATACTGGCTTTTTTATTTTTTTAAATGGAATTGGAATTTTAAAGCTTTTTTTAATTGGAAATAGCGCTTTTGGTTTTTATATTGCATTTGCTTCTTTTGGTTTTCCAGAGTTTTCTGTAATTGGCTATTTAAAAGCGTTTTTGGATTTGGAAATTGGTTTATTTAGCTTTTGATTTAAATTCTTAAATAATTTTCTAAAAATTGGTTTATTTGGCTTTTAATTTAAATTATTAAATCGTTTTCTAAAAGTTGGCTTTAAAATAGTACTATTTATAGATTTTAAAGGCATTGCAAATAATACTAATTTTAAAGTATTATTTTCTAAAATAAAATATAGCTTAATTAAAATATATTTGAAATTTCTTGGCCCAATTAATATTTGGAAAATATAGGTTTAATTATTAATTTTTAGCAGGCTATAAGGGCGTTGCTATTTAATTTTTTCTTTTTAAATTTGGATTTAAAAGCTAAAAAAAATTATAATAGCAAAAATATTTAAATTATTTCTAATATTTAAAATATTAAAAATAATATATTTAGCTTAAAGCTTCCTTAGCTTTTTATTGCATTTTTAAATGGCTTAGGCTTTTTGGTATATTTTTAAAAATAGTGTGGAGTTTTTTGCAAATTTAAAATATATATTAAATATTAGAAAAATGGATATTAGGCTATTTAATCCAATAATATTATTTATAGCCTTAATTGCTATTTCAAAAGTAAAGTCCGGAGATTTTTTAAATATTATTTTAGCTAAAACATTATAAGCTTTTTTAAAGAAAATATAGTATTTTTTTATTTTGCCAATGCTATAATAGATTTTTATAGGGGCTTTATTATATTAAATGCTATATAATTTACTATTTTGGCGAAAAACTTTATTGGCTATTTTAATACCAATATTATATTTAATAATATTAAATGGCTTTTGGTAAATATAAAATTAATAATTTTAAATAATTTTTTTAAATATTCCTTATAAAAATATTAATGGCTAAATTAATAGCCTTAAGAAATTTGTATATTATAAATTCAATTGCATTATTTATAATATAAAGGGCCTTTTTGCCATTAATAAAAATAATATTTATTATAATAAAATAATTAAAGTTAAAATTAATTTTGATTTTGAATTTAAATTTGCCTGGAAATTTGCAATAAAATTGGCATTTTTTGCAAAATCTAATTAATTTTTTTAAATTTTTAATATTAAAATAGTATCCGGCATTTTTAAAAACTTTGCGAAGCTTTTTAATACTTAAATATCCTAGAGTTTTATAAATCCATTCTATTTTTAACTTTATAAAATAATTTCATTTACTTTTAATAATTAATTTTGGCTTAATAAAAAATTATAAATAGCTAAATTTCCTTTTAATTGGCTATTTAAAGTATTTTTATATTATATAATTTCCAATATTATTAAATATAATTTGTAATTTTTTAAAATTTTGCAAGCATATTAAAGCTGATATATTATTATTATAAATATAAAATTCTATAGCTTTAAAAGAAATAAAAAATAATAGCCATTTTAAAAATAGTGAATTTTCCTTTTTCAAAAATAATTTTGGCTTTTTCAGCTTTGGATTTATTTAGCATTAATTTCGGTATTTGCTAAAATAAGGCTTAAAATTAAAAATAGCCAATTATAGAAGTACCAAAAGCTCCAGTATTTAATATAATTTTATAAATTTTTATTATTATTATAGCGGAATTTAAAAATCCAAGCGTAAAAAATGGTATTTGTTTATTAGCATAAATTTGGCGTTAATTTGGCGGAAAATTATTTCTGATTTTATTTAATGCAAATATGGAATATTGCGTTATTTGCTAATATATTTATAATATATTAGATATTAATTTTTTTAAAACACTAAATACAAAAATTAAAACTTTGAGTTTTTTTATTATATTTCTTTTTATTATATAATTTTGAATTATTAAGGCTGGTAAAAAATATTATTTTAATTATTTTATTTTTATAATAAAATTCCTAAAATCTAATTTGGAATAAGATTTGCCAGCCTTTTTGGCTATTTTTCTTTTAATATATAGCTATGTTTTTAAGGATATTCTTTTATAATTTGCAGATTAATTTAAAATAAATCCAGCATTTATATTTTTAATAAATTCTTTTTAAATTAAAAGAATTTCTGGAATTTAAATAATTTCCAAAGTTTAAATTTAAATATTCTTTTGGAGTTTTCATTATTAAATTGCTTAAATTTATTGATATAATTATTATTTTTATTATATTTGGTATTAATTTAAAATTGCTGTTGAATAATGGCTATTTTAAATTTTATAATTATATAGAGATTTTGCATAGGCATAATTTTCAAATAAGCAAATTGCTTCAACTGTTTTTAGCATAAAGTTTTATAAAATAAAATAGGCTTTTCCTAAGCAAAGGTATTTTTTTTAAATTAAATTTTGCCAATTTATTGTTTTTATAAAAAGAACAATTAATTAGTATTGAATTTATAAAATTCGGGATTTTATATTCGTAGTAAAATATTTATAATATTATATTTATTTAAAAAAAAGGAAAAAGGCGCGCTTTTGAATTTTAAAAATTTAAAAGCGCTTTTCAACCGCGCTAGCTAGCGCCCGTATTAAGCGTTAATTGGCACGTGGCACCTATATGCTCCGACCGGTTTCGACTATCCTAGCTATCCCAATAATTTTAATAGGCTTTGCTAATATAGTAATTTTATAAATATTGCCAATTATAGTATTATCGAGGTGGCAGAGTTTTTTATAATATAAATTAAAAAAAATTAAAAAGCATACAATTTTTAAATTTTTAAAAAGGGAAAGAAATTACAAAAAAAGTATTAATTATAATAGTATTTGATTTCGCAATAAAAACGTAGTTTTTTATATTTTTAATTTATATTAAATACAATATAAAATCTATAATTTATAATTGCGCTAATAATTTAATTATCCAATTTATTTTTATAAATTTGTTTTTATTAAAGTAATTTAATAAGCTAGTTATATATAGTTTTTGGCGCGAAATTAAATTAATTTTAAATTTTAAAATAAAAAAAGTATTTCTTAAAAATAATAATAATCCGTTTAAATATTTAATTTTTGCAATATTTTAATAAATAGCTTATAGTATTTTTTTAATTATTTAAAAAAAAGCATTAATTAAATATACATAATAATACTCTAGTATTTAAAGCCTAAATAAAAAAATGGCTTTATCAATTAGCTTATAGCTAATATAAGCAATTTCTTTTTAAATTAAATAAAAGTTTGGCAATATTGTTATTTTTAAAGTCGTTATTAATTTTAGCGGCGTAGCCGCTGGATTTTTTATAGCCAAATTTATTAGCAAAGCGAGTTTTGTTTTTCGCATTATTATAGCAAATTTATTTTAAAAATATATAGTAAAAAAAAAGCAATAGTAATATTTAGAAACATTGGAGCGGAAGCGAAAGCAATAATTATAAAATTTTATTTTGAAAAGAAATTTAAAATTATATATTAAATATTAATTAGCAAAAAAAATTAATATAGATTTTTTTTAAAAATAATAGCAAATAAAATAAGCGCTATTGCAAAAATTGCAAAAATCAAATTTATTAATTTTATTTTGCTAAAATCGCTTTTTGATTTTGGCAGCAAAAATGTAGTTTTTGCTATTGGCAATTAATATACGCTATTTTTAATTTTTTTTTTGATTTGTTTTTAATTTTAATTATAACATTAATAAATATAAAATTTTTAATTATAATAATATAATTATTAAAAAAGGCTTGGCTAAAAATTGTTTTACTATAAGCATCGGTGTAAAATTTATTAGCAAATACTAATTTATATTGGAGCTCGCGAAATTTATTTTTAATAAAGCGAATAATAATATTTTTGCTCCAAATAAAAAAAAAATTTTAATAATATATATTAAATTAAAAATAATATTAAATTATATATATCTTTTTAAAAAATAATTTTATAAATTTTTACCAATATTATAATTTTAAAAAAAAGGATTTATTATTATTAAAAAGACTTTCAAATAAAAAACTAATAGCTTTGGCCTTGGTTTTCTTTATTTTTTTTGCGTTTTTAATATTTAGAATAGCCCTTTTGCTTTGGCCAATAATTTGTTTTTTAAATTTATTGCTAAATTTATTAATTTAATTTTTAATTAATATAGCAAAAAATATATATTTCAAATTGATTTTTAAAATACTAAATTTAGCGAAAAATGCGCTATTTTTATTAGTAATTTTAAAAGCAAAAGCAATGCCAATATATTTAAAAATGGTTTTTTAATAATAATTTTTTTTTATTAAAACGGATTTTTATATTGCAAAACCAGATTTTATAATTGATTCTTTATTGCATCAAAATGCTTTTTTAATTTTCTTATTATTCAATATATTGGCAAATATAAAAATAAAAGCAATTGGCTAAAAAAAAGGAAAAGTAATAAAAAAACTTATTATAAAAGCTTTTATTTAGTTTTTAAAAACAATTGGCAAAATGGCCTTTAAATTGGCCAAGTAAATTATAAAGAGATTTTTTTATTGATTTTAATCAATTTTATAAAATATTATAATAATATTGGCAAAAGAATAAACACAAAGAGATTTTTATATTAATTTCAATTATTTTGTAATAAATTATGGTGTTAGAAAAAAAATTTGCTAAAATACAAATTTATTTAAAAATAATATTAATTAATTATTCAAAAGCTTATGCAATCCCGGATTTATAATTTATTGGAAATAAATGGATATAAGGGTATAGAATAAAAGTGTAAAAAACATTGTATTATGCTTAAAAAAACTAAAATAGCTGGAGAGTCCGAAATAAAAATATTTTTACTGTGCGGACGCTAGTCTCTTTTGGGTCTAGCTATACGTGATGGCTACTCTACGGTGGCTGCCATTGCACCCATCTCTCAATAGTAAATATTCCAAAGCATTTGGAATATTCCTAATTACTAATATTTCTGGTTATTTGGAATATTCGCAATCCAGCGGAGACTATAGACCGTATTCAGACTTTTTTCCACCCACTGTATTCCAGCCAGATCTGAGAACTTCACGTTCACCGTCACACGCCGAGACTCGAGTTCGTTTTTCGTCTTCGCCCATTCAGGTTGCGTGTCAAAAATCTTGATGCTGGCGTGTTCGGATTTCTCCATTTTTGTGAGAATTTTTACTTGCCGACTTTCGGCATTTCTTAGAACTGAGGGTTGATATATTACTACATATGCCCGTGGCCGTGCAAGATATTTGAATACTCGGAGAATTAATATTCAATATTATCCATCATCGTATAATTGTAATCGAATTTCAAGATCTTTAAATATAAAGCCCGCGAGTATCTGGCATTTCTAGGTTTATCTCAAGCAGTCAAGTTCGAAGTTCGCTATTTCGAAACCTATTCCTATATCAACATGAAGCTATTGGGGCACCCTGGGTACCTGATTCTGTTCTGAAAATAGAATCCAGATAGGTCACAATTTATAGAAGAATTTGATTTTGATTAAGTTTTGTAACTTGTTCGCGCTCACGGTCACCTCATATCCAAGCTTCATCATGCCATGTATTGGAAAACATAAACTTATATTTACAATTTCCGTGCCCCCTCGACTATCGGACTCATTATCTATCATCCTTTCTCACTTCAACTTCAAATTCAATCTTCCATTTCAAATACACACTCACTCATTCGCTCCAACCTTCCATGCATGACCCTTTACTTTTCTCTTTTCATTCTTTTTCATCAATCCACACTCTTTCGAATTTTTCTTCCCTCTTCGTTTTTTCTCCAAAGTCACTCCACTGCAATATTTTCTCTTATATCTCCACATCATGGTCCATGTCTGAGCTTTTTCGGCATAACCACGGTCCTTCGCTGTCAGCTGGCCCCTGGGTTCTGGACTTCTGGTAGTTCATTGAAATCAATCCACACCGGCAAAACCGTGGTTTTCCTCACGAGTCAGACCCACAACCAAACCGCCCAGGTTCTTCCCTCGGTCCGACCTTATTTTCCCAAGGCCTTACCAAAAACAAGCTAGTGGCTTTTCGGCTCTGCTAGCAGGTGGAGAAGAACATGGCAGGGCACACACAATTGATCAAAAAATTTGACGAAAACTCCAAAAGAGTAATTTCCGAACCGGGGAGTCGAACCCCGCGCAACCGCGGACTGATCTCTACAGTAGATGAGAGGCGGATATGTTACCGATACACCAGTTCGGAGGGTTTTTTTGTGCTTTGTTTGATGGAAGAGTGTGTGGGATTTGGGGAGAAGAGCGGGGGCGAGGGGGGCGAGGTGGGAATGTTTTGGACATCCTTTGGGGGAAGGTCAAGATGGCGAATGTAGTGAAAGTACTGTATGCTACTTGTGGTATATGTCCAGTTGGCTTTGAGAGATTTGGTTTGTGGTGGGAATGGTTGTGATGGGAGTCGTGGTGAGAGTGGCGGAAGGCCAGGAATTTTGGACCACCAACATACAGCATCTCACTGATTTGACGCCATTTGGGAAAGCACTCCATGGATATCTAACCGCAAACACTTCCTCGGTTTCTGTCATCAAGTCACCAAATCTTATTTCCGCCTGTTCTCTTAATTTTCTACCAAGTAACCTATAGCCAGCTTGAAGTTTTCCAACTTTCCCTCCAAGTATACCAGCCAAAGAGAGACTTGAACACAGACACTTCTGCAGCGAGTCTTCTGTTTTAGCAAGTCCTTTCTTACTAAAAGACAAAAGCCAAACCAAAGGGCGATCAAAATGCACAAAAATCTGTCTTTAACTGAAAAATATCTGGAAAATTCCCGAAAAATCGACGAATCGCAGGAACTGTAAAGCCTTATCAGCGCTTCGTTATACCATCAATAGTAACATGGCAGGATGTCCGAGTGGTCCAAGGAGTGTGATTAGAAATCACATACGTTCGCGTGCCAGAGTTCGAATCTCTGTCCTGTCGGCTCATCATTTTTTGGCCCTTCTGTTCCCACCATCCATCATTTTGATACCGGAGAGTCCACGAGAGTCCTGGGGTTTTACGAATTTTTTGATTGGGCTTCTGGTGGCAGTGCCCCCCCCCCCCCCCCTTTTTTTGGCTGGGTTAGGGCTGAGCCCGGCAGAACGGGCAGAAACGAATCTTCTGCCTGGTGGTTTTATTGCACATTTACGCACTCGGTTTGTCAGCCTGGAATTATATCTGTGACCTTGTAAACACATATTTCCAAGCCCTAGATTTTCCGTTTCTGAGCTCTGAAGAAGCAACTGGACCTGCAAAAAAGCAAGGTTACACGACTTATCCTGATCTCAATTTCTTCAATGTCACCAGTATGCGAAAATGGAAACAGGCTAAAGGAACATGCCAGAATCCTCATTTCTTCATAAAGAAATGACCCCTCAAAACGATAATCTTATTGCCAGACACTTTCCAATATCCTACACTCTCTAAAAACATAAAAATAACATTTCTCCCCCGGGTGGGCTCGAACCACCAACCTCTCGATTAACAGTCGAACGCGCTAGCCAATTGCGCCACGGAGGATAGAAAAGATAGTGTTGTTCACAAAGTGAATTCCCTCAGACCGGAGTCGAACCGGTGACATTCGGATGAGCTGGAAGCCATTACAGTCCGACGCTATAACCAACTAAACTACCGAGGGATAGTGGGTATCACCGCCCGTTAGCGGGCGGTTGAGGTGTGCTTGTATTGTGGCGGAGATGTGCAGATTTAAGGTTTTGAAGTGGAGGGAAATGTGGAAGGTGCGATGGAGGAAGGTACACATGAGGAACGACGAAGAAAGGCGTGAAAAAGGGAGGTGCACTGAAAACAGTCGGATGAGAAATCCAGAAAAGACACAGTTCGTTTTTCTTGCAGATGGCCACGATCACTAATCACGGCGGCACAAAAGGTGTCTGCACGCACTATGTACATACATGTATGCAGCATGCGGGCCCGTAGATCTCAAGTTTTTGGTAACGACAACGACATAGACAATGTCTGGGGATAGTCTACTCTACGTTACTGACTTCAATCCTAGGAATGGATCAAGTCACGAGTGAATAAACTGGTGATCAGAAATAAATTTGAAACATGAAAAGCTGCAGCAGTGATTTATTAATTATTAGATATGCACAAATCTTTGGCAAAGAGGAACTTGAAGTGATTGCTCTTCGCCGTTAAATCATCAATCAGGCTCTTATAAGTGAAAGTGAACCACATGAAAACTTCTCGTGGTGGCACTGTACTATGCTTGTGTTCTTAGAGACAAACTTCCTGGGGTTTCCTTTCATATTTGTTGTTTCCTTTTTGTCGTTCGCTAGAAGCATATCTTTTGTGCCCTATACTCCTGCAATGCTATACGCCCAAAGACACCTTACTCCTTGCCTCATCTATGCTTCAATTCCTCATCTATGCTTCAGTTCTACTCTTGGACGTCTCTGCCTAGACAACCGCCAACATCACCAATACCCATACCCATTCCACCACATATACCCCCCCGTCGCCAGCAAACTCGCCACCGCCCACCCCAAATCCAGTTCCACCACTGCCCAAATCCACAACACACCAACCGGCGGCGCCTGTTTCATAACCGCATAATATCCATACAAGTTCGTTATCCTGGCCAAATAAGCCCCTGCCGCCGTACTCCCTGCAAAAAATATGCTTTGGTGTGCCCAATGCATCAGTTTCCAATATCTCTCATTTCCCTCTATTCCATTTCCCTCATTCCCGTCTTTCTTACTGCTTGAATTATTTGGCGTATTCGAAGAGGAGGAGGAAGACGGCGGCGGAGAAGGAAAGCTCGGAACAAGAAACGATGGCGCAGGATGCGGATGCAGCATATACAAAAACAGCCAAAAGGCCGGAAAAGCAGTCAGACTGCGCGTGATCAACGGACGAAATTCCAGCGCGACGGCGTATTGGTGCTGCACGAGGACGTCCAGCGTAAAATGGATCATGGTCAGGGAGATTGACCAGAGGATGGATTCGGCGAAGCGGCCGATGAGGGGTCCGTCGTCGTCTTCATTTTCGGTTCCGGATCTGGCGGAAGAGGGATTGGAGGAATTCGATGGGGATTTGGCGGAGGAAGAGGAGGACTTGGATGAAGGATGGGCGGCGGCGCGCTGAAAGAGTTGTTGCTTTTCGGCGATTTCGAGGAGGGTTTCGTGGGTAGGAGAGAGAGGGGTGCGGGAGGGGAGGGCGAGGGGGATGGGTGGTGGTGTGGTGTTGTCGTTGCTGTCCTTTTCGGTCTGAGCTCCTGCTTTCTTGCGCGCCATTGTTTCTGGTCACCGTGATTGAAGCATCCGTGAGCTTTAGGAAGCTTCAGTTGACGAATGCGAAAAATGGGCGCAGATTCCGAATCGAAGACGGGTCGTTGAAATAGCTAGTACGAGCAGTCGATACGAGGTAACGCGAGAAACCTCCGTGTCCGGCGCGTCATCCCGCTCCCGCCGGCCCAAGCTGTCGGGAATAAAGTGATACCCAAGAATATTGCCATCTGGCTTCAACAAATGCCGCTGTCGCAACCTCAGCAGCTCTCTTCTACGGTTTCCAATCCTGCGACAGTGTTTCTTCCCAGTTCTTCAGCTTTTCATCAGTGCATCTCTTGGAACCATCCGCTTCACAACAACCGCCAAAATGCAAATCCTTTACACCTCTCTCGCCATCCCCATCGTCCTCATCACCGCCTGGCTCTGGGTAGTCATGGGCATAAACTCTCGCTTCCCCAAGATACGCAACAAACGGATCTGTCTCCTGATCGCGCATCCAGACGATGAAGCCATGTTCTTTGCGCCTACTGTACTCGCTCTCACAGATCCGTCGTTGGGGAATCATGTTAAGATCTTGTGTTTAAGTAGCGGTTCGTAATGGCGCATGAAAAGAAGAGGACTTGAGGGGTTGACTCATATTTGTGCTACAGGAGATGCTGATGGACTGGGCGAGACGAGAAAGAAAGAATTGGCGAAGAGTGGGATGCACCTGGGCTTGAGGACGGAAGATGATGTGTTTGTGGTTGATAGTCCGTTCGTCTCCCCGTTTCCAAGTTCCTCCTCCATTTCCTTCACCACTCCCAAATATCCCCAAGAGCCCCATGTGCTTCAAGTCTCCCCAAGCTACTCCAAGTCTGAAACCCAAACATGCTAACAAGCCCCCTCGTCCACAGCGATTTCCCTGACAGCATGACCACAACCTGGCCCGCCCCCGCCATCTCCGCCCTCCTAACCTCCGCCTTCGCGCCCTCCCTCGCCTCCTCCTCCTCTTCTTCCAAAAACTCCACCTCCACCCCCGCAACCGCAACAATCGACATCCTCCTCACCTTCGACGCTCACGGCGTTTCCTCCCACCCAAACCACATCTCCCTCTACCACGGCGCCCGCGCCTTCATCTCCTCGCTTTCCTCCCCATCCACCACCGTCAAATCCTCACCAGTCGATCTCTACACCATAACTTCCACAAACATCGTGCGCAAATACTCCAGCATACTGGATGTGACGACGAGTTTACTGTTGATGGTACTTGAGAAATTGGGCGAAAATCTGAGGGGGAATTTGCAGGGAGCGAAAGGGACAACGAAGGGAAGAGCGCAAGAGAGATGGGAGAAGGAACATCCGTCGAGATTGCTTTTTGCGAGTGGGCCGGGGGAGGTGAGGAGGGCACAGGAGGCGATGACGAGGGCGCATGTTAGTCAGATGAGGTGGTTCCGCTGGGGTTGGATTGGGATGAGTCGGTATATGGTTGTTAATGATTTGAAGTTGGAGAAGATTGCGTGAAATATAAAAGAAGGAGTTGCAAAGAAAACAAGGAAATGGTGTTGGGGTTTAGGTCTCGGGCCATGTGGGATTTTGGACGCATGGAGGGGAGAAAAAGGAGATTGTAGATGCTGCTAACGAGATACGAGATGCATGTGTGTTAGATGGAGTCAGGAGTTACTACTGATGACACGGAAGAGGCTGAAATTTAGCGAATATACCCCTATGAACGTTTGTCATCACAGGCACGCCTGGCGTAGAGCCAATGCATGGCTGGTATGCAACAAAGCTCGAACCATCAAAAGCAGACGGCATCTGATGGAGTAATGCGGGAATACCAGTGGGCGAGAAGGGTAGGCAAGAGGAGGAGCTCGAGGTAGGTTGAGGGAGTCGGAGCAAAATCCCCGAAAATAGAGACGGTCGCCGGGTAGTAATTTCACATTGGTATAGGAGTGTTGGAACGACAGAGGTGCTGGATATGGGTAGGGATTGAGTAATCGGCGATGAAATCATGAATTGGAAGGCAAAATGGGAGATGGGAGAGAGATCTGATGCTGAGGGATGTATCATGTGGGTGGTCTTGAATGTGGAGCTTGCGCGGAAACTGGTGGAGAAAAGATGCAGTGGTCTGAAAGAGAAACAGGCGATTTGATTGGAATCTGGTGGCGAGGCACCATGGCACTGGGGCAGATGGATTGGAGCGACAGGTATTATGGGTATCGACAGAGAGTGAGTGGTTGGCGTGATGTAGATGAACTGAGAGAATAATTGGCGGACGAGGGAGACGTTGGGCGTCGAGAGTTGTGGTTTGAAGTGTAAAGCTTGCGTGGAACTGGTAGAGGGAAAGTCGAGCAGTGGTCTAGCAGAGAATTCGGCAATTCGACAGAGACCTGATAGAGAGGCACCATTAGGGTACGGGAAACTAAAAAACTAATATCTAAGGAATATATAGATTAGATATATTTAATTTTAGCGCTTGTTTAGATAAATTCGTATTTTTATCTAAAAAACTAAAATATTTAAAATAAATATAAGAAAAGTGCCAAAAGCTAGCTTTATAAGCCAAGCTATATTATAAATTAATTTTTATTTAAAATATTAATATATTTTTATTACCATAGTAAAGAAATAGAGTAAAAAGCTTTAAAATTGAATTTTATGGAATTTTTATAAAAAAAAAGTGTCAAAGTTAAAGGTGATTTAAAGTAAGAATTAAATATTTGGGAATTTATTTTTATCCAAATAAATAATAAAATTAAAAATTTCTATAGGTTTTTAACATTATTTTATTTTGAAATTTTTGTGTTTTTGCCGAAATCTTTTAGAGTTTATAAAGCCAAGACCCATTATTAAAAGTCTAATATAGCGCTATTAAAAAAAAAAAATCTAATTTTTTTTTAGCAAGGCTGCGTAAGGCTAAGCTTAGCAAAACGGTATTTGTTAAATAATTATTAAATTTAGAAATAATTGAAATTAAATTTTATATTTAATTAAAATATAGCTATATTATTTAAAAAAGAATTAATAATATAAGCGAATATAGCATTTGGTGAATTATTATTAATTAATTGCTAAAATCGTGGTCGACCCGGGGCTGCCCGGAAGTATTTTTGCATTAAAAATAGGTGTAAAAGTATTTACCCCTTTTACCCTTTAGATTCTATTTAAAAACTATAGATTTCTATCTAATTTAACGCATTTTTAAATAATTAAAAACTATAGTTTTTAACTAAATAGTTTATCGAAACCCGTTTAGTTTCCCGTACCCTGGGCACTATGGCACTGGCCCAGACAGTTGCACAGCTGCCTTGCCCCGCCCCCATCACTGCTCTCTCCAGTCATTCAGTATATAAAGCGTGGAGAAGATCAGGGTCGGAAGGACAAGTTGGAGCCTTGTATCCAAATCTATCCACGTTGGACTACCCATAAAGAAGGAAAAGTTTCTTACGTATACCGCTTACTTGTAGAACAAGGCCGGTATCTGGGTATCTCGCAATCTAGTTCCCGTACATATCCCCAAAATCGCGAAACTCCCCCGATCCCATCGGAAAGATCCCACCATGATGGCATATACTCTCCCTTCCCAATTCCCAACCGTAGGCCCAAAGATCAGAAAGTCAAAGTCAAAATCTAAAAGCCGTCAATCAATCTCCTCAGATACCCACACTCCAACTCCCAACTCCTTCCCACCTTGCCCTGCTACCCCTTGCCACTGGGCCTCACTACCGTACACCACCCCTCAACCCCTCGGGAATTAAATATCCCAACCTACCCATCTCCCACCGAGGCCCGTACTTTTCAAACCCTGGCAATTCATCCCACGCACTCACAAACTCTCTACTCTCCACCATCCCCGCCAGACTAATAGCTTGTTGAATTCCTAGTGAAATTCCAATACTCCTCAGTCGCGCTACACACCATCGTCTAATACTCTCAGTCGTGAGATCCATCACGCCTATAAGATATAGTGGCCATAACAAAAAGTATCCGCCTGCGGAGCGTAGCGATGATAGCTGTGGGTAATTTGGCAATCCCGACGGTGGGGAACTTTGGATAGTGTTGTTAGGATCGAGGACGAATGGGTTTGGAGAAGCGCCGCCGGTGCTGGCGGCTTGCAGGTGCGACACATAGCCCAGCGAATGCGGCAAAGAAGCGATGATTTCGTTGCGCAACTGCAACTGCACTTCCGTACACATCTGCAACTGTATCATCACCTGCTCCCCCTCCAAACCCATATCAATATCCCCCCTCGCCACGCCCTTGAGCAGCGCCCTCCTAATCCCCTCATTCAGCAAAATCCTACACGTCCTTAACGAATTCCACAGCTGTGCGATCCAGGGGTCGGAATAGATATGATAGCAGCCCGAAAACACCAGCTCGGGGTAGGCAGTTGTGTAGACAGTTTCGTAGTGCCAGGAGGGCGGCAAACTCGCACACAAGGCGGCAAACTTGGCGTCTAGAGCCCAGGCTTGGGATAAAATCTCCGAGGGGGGGGTGAGGGTATGAGTGCGTATAGCAGCCCGATGATGCGTAAACTCGACGATTATCTCGCTCAGTCGCCACACCGGATCATTCGTATCAACTAATTTCGCAAATTCCCTTCTCAATTCACTCAAATGTTCCGGAAAAGCGATTTCGCGCTGCACGCACGAAATCATACTATTGCCTGTCATTTGCATAAACATGCGCAATCCGGCATGGCTGTGGAATTGGGCAGGGCCGCGCAGTTTTACGAGCGCGGCGGCGCCGTTGATGTGTTCAGTCCATACTTTGAGACTTTTTTGGGAAGACCCCGTGACGGTTTCGAAGAGGCCAAGGAGCATGATGGCGAGGAGGGTGCTGTCTTTGGTGGCTTCGGGGGTAGATTGTAATGCAGTGTTGATCAGACGAAGGGCGGTTATGTAGTTTTTCCGGGCTACTTTCATGAGCTCCGGAGCGTTGGAAGTGTTTGCGAAGCCGGCGAGGCCGACGGCTGTCATGGAAGATGTGATCTTTTCGTCCATTCCGGAGGATCGGTAGAGGTCGGGGACGTAGTCGAAGTGGCCGCGGATGGGGCGGATGGGTCCGGCGGCGTAGAGGACGTAGTTGGAGTAGAAGAAGTTCATGCCGCGAGTTTCGTCGGAGGGGGTGAGGAGGTTGGTGTTGGGGAGGTGGAGGGTGAAGGGGTCTTCGGTTTGTTGGACTAGTTCTAGGGAGTCGGAGTCGACGCTGGCTGGACTGGAGTGGGTGACGGGAGGTGATGGTGGTTCTGTCCTATCGGAGGCCGGAGCCGTAGGGGGCGGTGATGGATGGCCATTGTGTCCATTGGAATCATTGGAGATGTTTGAACTATTGGTAGGTGCCGTAGGAGGCTGTGTCGATTCAGGTTTGCTGGCCTTGGCCGACTCTCGAGCTCCAGCCTCCCTCGCCTTTGCTTTCTTAACAACCTGTTTACTCTCATTCCGGAACATCAGATCCAGTTGGTTGCGATATCCAGGACATTGCCGTCCAGCCTTGGCACATTGTGTGCATCCTGGAGTGAGTTGGTCACACTGTGCGGAGTTAGTAGAGATGAGAGAGGAGGTGATGTACGACAACAATTTCGGATAACGACAGGAAGAATAGAAAAGACAAGAAGCAGTATCACGTAACGTCTTCCAGTACTCGAAACAATTAAGATATTCCAATAATCGAATGCAAAATGTTTGGACTTAGCAACCTCTCGCTACTTACGCGGATCTTTCTCTCTCGGCATATTCGACATCCTTTAGAGGGCTTCCCGCAGTAAACCATGTCTAACGACGTCAACAGCAACAACACCCTTCAATCACCCAAACCAGGAAGTCCTGTCACTCCCGTGAAAATCCAGGGTAATCCACGTGGAGATCACGATGTGTCCAATCTATAACGCGTTAGCCTATTCCCAATTCCCATGGAGAAGCAGCCGTGGCGCAACGCCTTGAGCTTGGCTGGTAACCTTGCGACATGACCGCAGCGATGAGCCGGGCCCAGGGGCAGCAACGCCTCAAAGGAAAAGAAAGAAGCATACATCTCAGCGCTCGGCAAATTGAATACGTCAGATTAAGGACGATTTGGTATAAGCTAGATTTCGCGCGTCGAAAATGGCCGAAAGGGGAATGGAGTGCGACTGGGACTGCGCGAATGTCGTCGGGAGGAGGTGAGAAAGTGGGACAGCAGGCGCGGTTTGCTGGTTCTCGCCAAATGCTGACGCTCGGCTGCATATGCCCGATGACGCATTGAGCATCCTTTGCGAATAGCATCAAAAGCCCACTTTATATAGCTGGACAGTTCTGAGTTTTAATGATAACTTCTCAACCTTGAGTTTGATATTAATTGTATGGAAAAATTCAAAACGCAGACAAATAATCGAAAGGCTTGTTAAGGTTCTTCCAGCCTTTATGCCAACGTCATGTGACTTGGCCTCGGCTCGAGTTGCTCAGCTCTGTTTGCGCCGCAAGGGGTCGATCTGATCCTTCAGATGGCTTTGTCCAAAATTCGATGCCCGACGAATCATCATGACAACATTTGTTAAACCTGAAGGCGAAGATAGAGAAGGGACCAGTCACCAGTGAGGCCACATCTAATGAATAAGGTAGGAGACTTGACTAGTTACTAGTAGACTACTAAACTGAGGCTTCTTGCACACTTTGAAAGGGAGAGATTTAAGAAAAGTAAAGGGGAATTTATAATTCCTGACCAGTAGCAACATATACGAAGGGTATCGAACAGTATATACTAGTCCAGGATATTCTGTACTATTACCCCATGTATCCACCTATCAATATCCCGGTTCTGTTATCCCCTTATTTTTCGAGCTCGCGTTCCCAATTTCCTTTTCCAAAGCACCATATTTAAGGTACAGCAGAATATCCCAACGCCTATTCGCATCGCATCCGGCCTTCAATCGTACCAATCAAAACCCCGTCCACCACTCCCAACCACCATCTCCATTCCAGATCCTTCCCTCCACTTCCCATCCCATCCCCATCACCAATCCCCCTAAACCTCATGTTCAACCTCATGTTCAACATCAATCCGATTACTCATCATAATAAAGTTCCCCCTCGCAGTATGCTTCGTCAACCGCTCCTGACTCTCCACACTCGCGCCATCACTTCCCCCCACCGGCCCCGCTCTAATCAGCGTCCTAATCTTCTCCTTCCTACTATGTTCCAACTCATAGTCATCTAGCGGTCTGCTACCCGATCGCATTCGCGAGCCATGACTTGTAGCTTCTTTCGTACTCCCGAAGACGCTAGGAAGTGAGAAGGAGAGATAGGAGCGTACGAGAGGAAGGTTGCAGTTTATTATGCCGAGGCAGGGTTCGAGAGTCGTCCAGAAGAGACCCATGGGGAGGGTGTAAGTGGGGTCGCTGAAGTCGATGGCTTGGAGGGAGCGGATGCGGATTATTGAGATGATTGTTATGCTTTTCTGAATTAGCATTCTTCTTTCTCTTCTACAACTCTCAAAAAGGAAATAAAGGGGGAGAGAGTATTTGTGTGTATGAGAGAGTCTGAGAGAAAGAGAAGCCGAAGACATACAAAAGCCCCAAAGAAAACATAAGCAACAACCCCATCTTCTTCTTCATATTAAGCTGCAAGCTCAAAATATGCGGCACCGGCAACGCCATAACGATAAAATCGGTAATGACATTCAGCGCTCCGGCAGACACATAAACCGTATTTCGTTGGCCACACACTCCGTCAATAGTGGTATCCCAGTTGTAAGCTAGGGGACGACAGAGTAGGAAGGTTTCGAGCACTACGGACATTCCCCAGGCGACGATGATGGCCATGGAGATGTAGGCGGAGATTTTGAAACTGGGGACGGTGCCGAAGATGCGGAGGTAGAAGAGGATCATGGAACATTTTATGGAAGGGAGGGTGATACCGTAGATGGCTTCGAATGGGATGATGAGCTGGGATGGGGGGTTAGTGGGTGGTGGGTGAGGATGAAATGGATGTTGAAAGGTGGAGTTACCTTGAGAGTTATGACGGCGTCGTTAGGGTTGATGTCTGTCATATGGCGACCGGTGCCTCCGTTTATTACACCTAGGTAGGTCAGTTCCAGCTCACACGACATCTTTGATAGGATATCGGATGGCCTCACATGCATATTCGATGCCAATGGATACATATAGTGTGATCTTCCACGTGTCAGAGCTTGTGAACAGAGTACGATCTTGGAAGTTGGATCTTACTAGTGCAACAAACATCAGATAATCATCCCACCCATGATATACTTGCTTTATACGTCTGGCTTGCCATCTCATATATGCTGTTGCGGTTGCAATAACGGCGAATATTGTGATTGCTATCAATGGCCCGTGGCAGAGCTCGGGGCTCAAATCATAAGTCATGATGAGAGCTGGGTGATGAAATCCAAGCTATCAACGCTGGGTATGAGGACCGTGAATGCGGTGAAATGGATGATGGGCGAGGGCCAGTAGTCGAGAGTTGTTCGAGGGAGGTATTTCAATCAAGAAGATCTCGGGTCGTCCCTTTAGGTACGAGTCAGGGGGTCGAGCTTTAGAGGTTGCGGCTTTGGAGGTTGCTGAAAGCCAACGACGACGCGTAAGAGAGTCCACGAATTATGGATGGTCGATTGACGGGATTTTCGAGTTGCTGGATTGTGGATTTGGTGGAAAGCCGACCAGATGACAAGAGTCGTTAAGAAAAATGTCTCGGCTCTCGATGCTGCGTGATCGTTTAAACCGTTGAAGCCATTTCAAGTAATCTCTTCCTCGTCGATTGCCGCAATTAGTCACGTACTCATACTGGAAATGGGCGTGTAGTAGTTGAACTGTTTATTCTGGGGATGGACGGGAGAAAACGGTTGTCCAAAAAACCCCAACTAGTGTAGTCTTTGAGCGGATTAAGTCGATTGGATTTTGTTGGATCTGATCACTCAGAATTCTTACAAGATGCGGGCAAAGAACTATACCTGAGGCTGAATTGAAAGGGACATCGGATTTGATAGCATTAATCACTAACAACGTGTTAGATTGGCCACTCGGCCTCGGGCTGACCCATAAGGCAGAGTCTATGTGACCAAGCCAGACAATTCATAACTAGATTGGGAACTTAAGCTCGAGCTAATGCACATGAGATGATTTTCAAGTCGAGTACCTCTTACCTGACGCAAATAGCCGAAACGGCCGATGGGAAGCAAATCCCATCAACCATAGACGACTGTCACCGGACGCGTCGATGGCTACCCCCACGCCGGAATGGACCGGGGCGTTTCCGGAAGGATTCTGTACAGGGCCAGGGGCTAGATATCCGAGCGCCATTCCTTGACTGCATAAAACGTAAATTTGTACAGAGCTTTTCAGATCTGCAAGTGATTGACGTCGAATACGAGCCAGGAAACCTGGAGATCTCGATAGGGGTTGAAGTGCAGATGAACAGACGTCAGAAGGTCAGACCATCTGGAGGAAGTCTGAAGATGTTTCCCGGACAAAAGGAGACTTGTTGGAGAAGACCCACAGAAGTTCGTCTAAATGCAGACTGGATTGAAGAACTAGCCTGCTGGGATTGCAGCTCGCAACGCTAGCCTGCTTCATGGTGTCACCACGAGCCTGCAAGGGACTGAAGGTGCCAGTGGTTTTCGGCTTCTAGATCTTATGGAGATGCGAGGCGCTTTTCTTATCCTTAAAAGGGGGTAGCCATCCGAGAGAGCTGCCGTTGCTAACGGCTGAATAGAGACTACGGAAAACTTCATCCGTTTCCTCTACCCCGAGCCAATAAAATCTTCGAGGACAGTGAATCCTGTAGGCTGGCTGACGGGCCGTGGCCCGTTGGACGTGAAGCCAATTAGAGACTCCGCGGATCGACTTAAGATCGACTTCTGCAACCAGGTCCGCAGTGGCGTAAGCCGCTGCCCCACAAGCATGATGAGCTGGAGACGGAGAGACAGCTAAGCCGAGTTTAGAGGGACTGCCAAATGACTCTCTGGCCGGGCTGGAACGATTTAAGGAAGTAACACCACCGAGTGGAGCAAAAGAATTCCTTGCTGAGAAGAAGGAAATGAAGACACATAAGAACAGGCATGGTGTTGACGACAGACGAAAGAAACGATCCCCAATGAGCAAGGGCTCAGGTAAGGCTCGCACGTACCCTACATATCCCAGCCCTCACTCTCAGGGGAAGGATGTCTGCCACCCACCACTACCAACCTCGATGAAGCCTTCCCGCATCATCTGTATGCAAGATATGCCGAATGGATTTCAGATCCAGAGCTGTTACGGCCGGTATTGCCATGACCCCTGTTAATTACTCGACATGGCCAAGCTTCGATCGGCAGGCCGTGCCCGTGTCGACGATCCTTAACTCATCGTGAATGCGATTGTTATGTGGTCGTCTGATAATGACAAATGGAAAACCCGTTGAAGTTGGTTCTAACCGACACTTGACGATGTTTGGCGAGAGCGGCTTATCGTCAGTCGATGCGATTGCGGCGATGAAAGAATGGCGCTCGACAGTCAGACGAGACAGATTTGAAGCCCCCAAATGTATCACAGAAACCCAGCGCAAGGACGAGCACATATCTTTGGAGAACTGGCTGATTGGCTGCGCTCAAAGAGGCTCGCTCGGCTCAGTCGACGGGAGGCGTAAAAGTGGGAGTGCGACTTGGATGATGTTGAATGTTGGTGGTTTTTTGTTCGGAGGCGTTGGAAAGTGCTTTCGACCGAAGGGCAAAGACTATCCGGTGCAGGGAAAAACGATTTGCCGGTCACCCGCCGAAATGCCGATCGACATAGAGTCGTTTGCCCCACTTTGCTCGCTTGCGGAAAGTCAACAACTTACTAAGCAATCACTAAGCAAAATCCCCAGCCACAGCCACAGCTACAACCAGCCATAGCCAGTTAGCCACAATCAGCCACAGCCAGCCACAGTCAGCCAGCTATAGCCAGCCAGTTATAGCCAGCCAGCTATAGCCAGCTATAGCTTGTATAATTTTCGGGTCCGCATCGTAGGAAAAAAGCGAAGCTCTTGACCAAAGGAGCGGTTGCAAAAGTACAGTATTTTAATTTATAGTATTGTATAGTTTTTTTCGCACCAACAGTCGGTCGAAAGCGTGGCGCGCGCCGTTGGCGCGCCGTGCACAGTATGAAGATCGCCAGATAGGTTGGCAACAGACCCACTGATGTGCTTACTAAGTGCTTACTAAGAAAGCGAGCATCAAAATTCGACTGGAGTCAATTCAATCCCACATGCACATATGCCGGCATTGATGATGAACCACATCTCCGGTGAAGCTCCACACATCACCTGCGCCACCGTCAAGTCCATCCCCTCGGAATGGAGAAAGCCTTGTGTTAGTGTGCTTCAATTTTCATGTGGCGTTTGCTGAATAGTGAATACCGAGGTACCAACCGAAAGAGAGCTACTTTAACCAAACGCTGACAGGGAAAATTTCCATCACTTTATCACCCCCGGGCCCCTACTCGCTCCGCCTGGTGCTCAAAAGCCAAATCGAATTCACGTCCAACAGATCACTACTCATAGAACCACAGCCTATGTTGCAGGGACTGGAGGCTCGAATCTAACAGGACGCCCCACATCAACTCTGTAGACTCTGTCGCAAGCCGCGGGGGCGGCGGGGTTGAAGACGTGCAGAAACTGACGCAACCCCTGGGTCCAGGCTCAGCCTCGTTGACTCGACTCAATCTCGTTTCGTGCCACTTTCCCCGATGGTATGCTGATATCCATCTCTGGTGAAAGATAGGATCGACTTCAATTCTCGTGTGCCGAGGATTCGGGACGATTGTGTCAAGGGACGGGACGACGGCGCGCCCTCCCCGGTAAGCACTACTCTATGTATCTCCACTGGTACCTTGCAGTTGTTCTTACATAGTTGAGCCCCAGTTGTATCCTAGCCTACATGTATCGCCACTGGTTGCTATCTTGGAAATAACTCTCCTATTCATTCCCAGTTCTCTTATTTCCACACTCTTTGAGCCCCTGTTTCTCCGCTTTTGTCCCCGTTCCTAATCTCATCCTCCGCCGTATCGAGGTCGGAGGACCCCTAAGCCCTTTCAAGGACCCCTACGCCCTTCCAGCCTGACCGAGGGGCGACACACAGGTGAGATATTTTCTTATCTGCCAACATCGAAATCTTTGTCTCCAGCAGGCAAAAGCAAGTTTCATTCTGTTCAAGCACCTGCATACTGCCCTTTTCAATATTTCAAAGCAAACATGGCTGCCATTCACGACCCGCTCTCAACCGAGTTCTTGGAGAAAGAAGTCTTTGACTTCGTCATTGTCGGTGGAGGGACTTCAGGTTTGGTGGTTGCAAGCCGTCTTACTGAAGACTCAAATGTCAAAGTCCTCGTTCTGGAAGCTGGCGCAAACCGTCTCGACGATCCTCGAATCGTGACGCCGGGTCTCGCGGCGAGCACATATGATGACCCGGACTTCGATTGGGCGTTTATGAGTACTTCGCAAGTAAGACAATACGTATTCATGTATTTCGACTCAGGCTAAGAAGATACTAGGAACACCTAAAAGGCCGCCAACTTGCTCAGCCTAAAGGACGATGTCTCGGTGGTTCGACGGCCATCAACCTGGGTATGGTGATTTACCCTTCCAAGTCCGGCATGAATGCGTGGGCCAAGTTGGGCAACAAGGGTTGGGACTGGGAAGGATTCGCCCCATACCTGCGAAAGTTTCATACTTTGACGATGCCATGTGAGGAAGTAGTAAAGGACTACTCGTTGGACTACGTGGACAAGGAGATCAACGGACAGAATGGACCTATCCAGCTCTCTTTTGGAGACTCCAACTCATATACGGCTTTCAACAAAGCATGGGCGAAGGTCTTCGATAATCTTGGGCACAAGTTGACCGGCGATCCACTTTCTGGTGTTTCCAAGGGTGCTTTCACCTGCCCGGGTATTGTGAATCCAAAGACGAAGAAGCGCAGTCACGCAGGTGCGGATTACCTTAGTCCCGAGGTGGTTGCTCGGCCAAATCTTCACGTCCTGACTGAGGCTATGGTCGAGAAAATCCTGATCAAGGAAGACGACAAGAGAGCACTCACAGCCACTGGCATCCAAGTCGTAACAAAAGATGGCGTTCGAAGAGAAATCCCTGCCAAGAAGGAAGTTATCATGGCCGCTGGAACGATCAAGACTCCACAACTTCTCGAGCTATCCGGAGTTGGCAACCCGGGGATTCTCAAGAAACATGGCATCGAGACCATCCTCGAGAACCCTAACGTCGGAGAGAACCTTCAAGATCACGGGTACGTGCCATTCAGCTGGGAAATCGCAGACGACCAGATGTCTGGAGACTGGAT
This sequence comes from Cyclaneusma minus, assembly GCA_037179335.1. NCBI lineage: Eukaryota > Fungi > Ascomycota > Leotiomycetes > Marthamycetales > Marthamycetaceae > Cyclaneusma > Cyclaneusma minus. The sequence goes on along the minus strand of JAKZHN010000023.1, from coordinate 150,287 downwards.
GAGGAAACCCGAAGTCGCAGCCATGGCCATGGCCGCATACGCCCAAGGAGCGGGCCCATTATCAGCCGTACCCATCGTCTCCTCCTTCATGGCCCTCGAGAACTGCCCCACCGAAGAGCTCGACCAACTACTCTGCAAGCATCTCGACTCCTTCGACTACAAGTCCAACGTTCCTTCCATCCAACAACAATTCAAGCTCCTCCGCGAAGAGCTCTACAGCCCCGACGACGCATCCGGCCAATATACAATGGCACCTTTCCAAATCGTGCCTCGCGACGGCCCAGCACTGAAGAAGATATATGGTATGGGCAAGGATGGAAACTACATGAGCATCGTCTCCGTCCTGAACCACCCCTTCTCTCGCGGTTTCGTCCACATCAACTCCGCCTCCCCAACCGACGCACCAACAATCGACCCACGCTACTTCTCGCACCCACTCGATCTGGAGCTCCACGCTCGGCACACACAATATCTCGAAACCCTGGCTGCAACGGAGCCAATGGCATCTCTGCTCAAGAAAAACGGGCGTCGTATTCACTTCGATAAGAAAGTCGAGACGCTTGAGGAAGCGAAGCAGGTTGTGGAGGAATGCTTTATTTCGCATTACCATGTTGTGGGGACTTGCGCGATGCTGCCGAAGGAGAGTGGTGGGGTTGTGGATGAGCGATTGAGGGTGTATGGGGTGAGGGGGTTGAGGGTGGTGGATGCGAGTGTGTTTCCGATGATTCCGAGGGGGAATATTCAGGCGTCTGTTTATGCGGTGGCGGAGAAGGCGGCGGATATTGTTAAGGAAGATTATTTGGCGGAGGGGTTGAGGGAGGTGAAGATTTGAGAAAGGTTTATGGGATTGGTGGGAAATTTTGGTCCTGGGGTGAGATGGTCGGAGTGTGAGAGCTTTGTCGTTTCCTCTTCTTCTTCTCTTGGTGCGTACATAGTCGATTGATACCTTTGTTTGGAGCGTTGATGGGAGGTTTGAGTGCCAATGCTAGCAGTTACTGTCGATGTCTTGTTCTGCTGTCGCTGTTGCTTCCGATTCCGCCACAGCTACCTATGCTTCATTTCTGAAGCATGTGAACTGACGGACTAACGCTGTCAATTGCATGAACTGAAGACCGCTTGCCCTTGTCCGAAAGACTCGCAACCCCGCTCGCGCTGAAGCTTCCATGCTGCCGCGCAGCTTCATGTTATCCCTTTAGTAAGGAGACTAGGAGGCCAGCACTCTAGAATTTATATACCCTTTTCCAGCACGCGATGAACAGTTCAACACGCGCAAGCTAGTCTGGCAGCAAGCAGCGCGAGAAATGACCCTGAATCATCCTAACACCGAGTAGCCACGTGACGAGCCTTGCGACCGCGTGACGGGCTCCACATTGTGTAGAAGACTGGGGTATAAAAGCTTTCAACTTGGTCGCTCAATTAATGGCAACAGTCCAAAGGCGTTCGACAAACAAACAGTGACGACTGAATGCCCGAAGTTTTGATCTTCCCTCATTAGCATTTTGCAAATCTACAAGCGGCTAATCTGTGTCTTTCTGCAGACTCTATCAGGATTTCAAAGAGTAACTAGGAGCTTCCAGACTTGCGAGCAGTGGCTAGAAACTGCTACCACGCGCAGTAACTGCTGTCATTGGGAGGCTTTGCTGCCGCCAACATCACCCCCAATTTTCAGGGCATAGCTTAGCTGTCCGCCTGGATCTTCCACAGCATTCTACAGCTTCTATATCCCAGGTTCTCTGCCACAGTACGCATCGTCTTCATTTGCTCAGACAACTGCTTGCCAGCGACAACCCGTAGGCATAGATGCCCCATCTGTGAAGTCTGAAAAGAAAGTTCAAGGCCAGCAAACGGGTGCTTTTATACTTGAGCACCTAAGGTGTCTTCTAAGCGTACTCAGGGGCTGCCATACGCAGCTCTCTCCTTTGAAGCTCCCAAGTCACGAGACCATCTCTGTACTGTCGAAGTGCCAGTCACATGCTCGCAGTATCGAAAGTCACCGTTTAGCAAGTTGTCTGGGTACAAAAGGACCCATATCTTCGACTCTCAATTATGTCAGAGAAACGTCTGTGCTTGGAAATCTACAATGTCCGCGACTTCCTACGCATGTATCAAGCTTATCCCTGTGCTGGAGAGATTGTGAGTCTTTCACAGAGCTGCTTTGATGGTGGATTCGATCAAAATTCAAGTCTCAATTTTTCACTGGAGTGTTTTGTTGTTATGCGCTCATGCTGCTGTCACTGCACTTCTACAGTAATTAGCTATATTTTTTTTATCACAAATAAAATAAATTGTTTTATAGAATTATATACTATAATAGCAATAATGCATTAAAAATTACATAAAAATATTTATTATTAAAAATTAATTTTGCTTTGCCTTAATATTTACGCAAAAATATAATTAATTTATAAATTTATAAAATATAATAATTAAAATAAAGCCGAGACAAATAATATAATTAGGCGGAAATATTTATAATTAAAAATTAGCTTTATTTTTCTATATAAAAATAAAATTGTAAAATTTATAAAATTATAAAAACTAATTAATATTTATAATAGCAGCGCAATATAAAATTAAATAAAAATATTTATAATAAAACATTAGTTTTTTTTGCTATTATATACATATTATATAAAAATAAAATAAATATAATAATTGCTTGCTTTATATATTATAGCGCAATATAAATTAGAATTTATATAAATATAAATAAATTTGCAGCAATTGCTATTTATATTATTATTAATATTGCTACGCTATAATATTATTAATATATAACAAATATAATAATATATAAACCATTTATTTATGCTTATTTTCTCTTATTAAAATATTTAAATTTATTAATAATCTATACTTTTTTAAAATATTTTTTCCGTAATAGATTCCGATATAAATATTTAGCAATCTGCTATTTTTTTCATTTTTTTCAGCTTTTATTTTAGCCTTTTATTTATTTATTTTAATTATTGGAAATAAACTACGGCTTTTAGCATTGGCTATAGCATTTGCAATAATAGCGCCAATATAGCCTGCCTTATTTTAATATTATTATTTTTTTGCTTTAGCCTTGCTTTTTAATTGCGGATTATTATTTGCTGAGATTTTAATATATTTGCAAAATATTTAATACCGTATTTTTATATCTAGAATAAATATGATAAATTATATCCTATTTGTTTTAAATTAATTTTGCTATTAATAGGCTATTATTTTTTATAAATATAATATAATATTTTTTAATAAATTTAATTATATTTATTTCCTTAACCGCCTAAATTGCATTTAAAAAATGCTTGCAAAAATATTTCTTTTTTAATTATATATATAATAAACCAGAAATAATAATAAATTATTAGCTATATTTAAAAAGATTATAGCTTTTTAAATAATAAAATAAAAATTGCAAGCATTGCTAACCGGGGAGGAAAAAATAGATTTTTAGAAATTTATAATATAATTTATTAAATTTATTATTTAAAATTTTTATAAGCAAAAACTTATGCATAAATTTAATAAATTGAATAAATTCCAAATGCGCTAAATCAAAAGGTCTAATTATTATAATATTTAAGGCTAATAAAATCCTTATTAAAAATAAATTATCTACCAAATTTATAAAATCCCAATATTTAATATATTTCTTTTTTTTAGTTTTTTTTTATATATTATCTAATAATAATATTAACCTTTATAGCAAATATCAAAATCCAAATTACCTTAATTTTATTTATAAATATAATAAAATTAATAGTTTATACCAATTCTTTAGTTTTTAAAATCTCTATTTTTTATTTGCTAAAGTATATTGTTAATAAAATAATATATATATTTATTAGGATATTTTTAATATTTATTTAAATTTCAAAATTAAAAAAATATAATATATATAGTATTTTAACCAAATTATTAAAGTTGCTGCTATAGGATTTAAAAATAATAGGAAATATATTTGCTTACCGTGTATAATTATTAAAAAAAATATAATTAATATATTATAAATTTTTATAAAAACCCGATATATATTATAATATAGGCCTAAATTATTAATAAATATTATAACGAATATAAATAAAATAGTGTTGCCATTTTAAATACTTTATTTTTTAATAAATAATTTATGGAAATATTATTTTAATTTTAATTTTCCTTAAATTAAATATATATAATACAGGAGCATTATTATCATATTTGCAAAATTCTTAAATATATTATTTATTATATAATAAATAAATAACGCCTGTTTAGCAAATTTCCTTAATAATAAATTTTTGTATTTTTAATATAATTTAAAACAATATTTAAAAGATCGCAAATATATATTTTAAATAAATAATATATTTAATCTCAAGATAAAATAGTTTTATTTTCTATTATAAATAATTTTATTTATTTGTTAATTTTATTTAAAAACTATTATAAGGTAAAAGCCTTCCGGATTTCCAATACTAAAATCCTAAAAGCAATACTCTTATGCCTTTTAAATTAAAAATCTCAATTTATAATATGAATCTATTTTATATACTATATATTTAAATTTTCCCTTTAATATTTATAGCTTTTATTTATATATTAAAATTGGATAAACTCGAATAGAAATATTAAAGCCTTTATAATTTAACCGTATTGCAAATGCATATATTGCCTAAATATTATTTATATAAAAAATGCCTAATAATAAAAATACTATAGCTTTAAAAGCTTATTATGAAATTCTGCAAATCCTTTATATATTTTTTTAGAAATTATTAATAATATAAAAGCCTGGAAAAATAATTATAGAAAACCCTTTTAAATCCTTAGGATTTCCATTTAGCGGTTTTATTTATTAATTTCCTAAATATTAATGATATTAGTTTTTTATAAAAATCAAGCAGCAAAAACTATTAAATAGCCTGGTTTTTTAATGTACCAATAAAAATAAGGAATCTCGCAATCTTTAAATAATTTAATAAAATAAGGATTTTTAAAAAAACCGCGTATTTAATTTTAAATTGCCTAATTTTATTTATTTATAATCCCAATATAGTATAAAAACCGAAAATATCAAATTTTGTAATACAAATATAAATTATTAATTTTAATTTATTTTCTATATTAAAGCAAGGCGGCCCCGGTTTTTTTGCAATAATATTATCGGCATTAATATTAAACTTATTAATAAAGTTATTATTTAAAAAATTTTTGCTTTTAAAATTAAATTATAAATAATTATACAATTGTTTTTAGCTATAGTTATTATAGATTAATATTGAAATCATTAGCTATATTTTATATATTTTAATAAAATTTAATTAGTTAATAATTATTATAATAAAAAAATAAAAAAATATTTATTTTTTAATTTTTTAATTCTATATTAAAATCCTTTTTGAATTTAGCAATCTCGCTATTATTTTGCTTATAACCTTTATATTAATTAAAAATTTGCATATTATATCCATTTTATATCAATTTATTAATATTATATTTTCTATCCAAGCCATTATAATTATTCGCAAATAAAAGCTGCCTATTAGCATAACATTCTTTATATCATTCCCTATTATAATTGGAATTTTTAATTTAAAGGGATTTATTGGGATTTAAAAAAATATTATTATTTTTATTATTTTCCTTATTAAACGGCCCTATTTTATAAATAAAATTAAAAAGCCGTATATTTAAAAACAAAAATAATATTATAATTAAGGACTTTATTTATAATAGCAAATAATATATAATAATATATAATAAATTAATATTAATTATAAAATTAATATTTAATAATTGCTATTTAATTTAATAAGGAATATAAAGCATTAGCTAAATATTACAGTTTTGGTTTTTTATTTACTAAATTGTTTTTTTAAAAAATAATAATTAATTAATTATAGTTTAAGCCTAAAAAAATTATAATTGCCCAAAATTTAAAAATAGTTTTTTATGTATAATTTCCTTTATATAAATTTTTATATATATATTATTTAGCGGCTTTAAAATTAAGCCTTCAATTCTTTTATTTAAAAAACTTGTTAATAACCAATCGTTATTATATATTTGTATAAAAGCTAATAATTCCAAGCTAATAATTTTTATTGCTTAAAATATTAATTAAATAGCAATTAATTATTTTAAAATAGAAATTTCCAAGCCTTTTAAAAACCTTATAAGCAATAGCAATTGCCTAAAATATCGGGATTGCTCAAAAGCTTGCTTTTTATTAATAAAATTTATATAAAAGAATCCCCAAGCAATAATTATTATTTCAAATTTATATACAATATTTTATTTAATAAGTGTGTTAATATAAAAATGGCTTTTAAATAATAGCTAACTTTTTTATAATTTAATATTCTCAAATTTATAATTTTAAATAAATATAAAAAATAGCAATATAATTTTAAATATAATATAAATAATATCCCAATTCAAAACCCCGTTTTTATTTATTTATTTATATCCTATTTTACCTATAAAATATACCATTATTTTCCAAATTTATTAAATATCAATATAAAAGCCAAGAAGAAAATTACTTTAGCTAGCAAAATATTCGCAAAAAACAAGATTTTTCCAAATTTATTTACTATATTGCAATTAAAAATTAATACAAATAATATTACCTTATCCATTAATTATACTAAAATACAAATTATTAAATATAAATTTTCCTTATATATATTTAATTTAAAAGCCAAAAACAAATTTCATAAAAATATTAAACCATAGCCTTATTAAGCATAGCCTTATTCACCACGATTAAATTTTTACAATATCTTACCTATTCTAATATATTTATTATTGCAATTTTACAATAAGGAGCTTCCTATTTAAATCTTGTACAATACCCAAATAAAAATCGCCAATTCCAAGCAATTTATTTCAAATTCTGTAGCTATTATTAGCAAAAATAGCAATTGGGTAAATATTGCAATTAATAATACCCCGCCTAGAATATTATTAAATAAATTTTAATCCGATTTAAATAATTATTTAAATATAAAATACATTTAAATATTCGCTATTTAAATATTACCAATAATTATCCTATACAAAATAATTAAAAGCATTATTTATTAATTATATAGCAGCAATCCGTATATTATAATTGTTTTATTATTATTTATACGCCGCCTTTGCTAGTCTATATTATTATTCTAAATAATAATATATCCGCCCTTGTAAATATAATTCTTTTGCGCAGCAATTTTATAGCATTTATTAATGGTAAAAAATTAAAGACCGGGCTTGCGCAATTATTATAAAAGCGGTCCTATATTAAAATTAATAATAAATCCAATATTAAAACGCATAAAAATTGTTTTTACTAAATAAAAAGATTTAATATTTTTTTATATAATATAATAATAAATTTTATAAAATTGTTATTTGCCAAATTTATAATAATATTAATATTAAAAGCAAAATATTTTTTAAAGCGTTTTGCAAAATTAATAATATTATTAAAAGATTTTAATAAAAAATATTAAATTATTATAATATAAAAAATATATTTATATATATATTTATATATATAATTCCTATATTAATTGATATTTATAATTATATATAAAATATATAATTTACTGCTTTTTTAAAATTCTTAAATTTACCCAATAGCAATAAAATAAATAATAGAAGAATTGGTTTAATATAGAGAATTTTATTTTTTATAAATATTATATAAAAAACTATATTGATATAAATAAATAAATTAATAATTATTATTATTTTATATAAGCTAAATATATAAGAATATATATAATTATTATAAATAAAATACAGCAATTTAATAATAAAAATTTATAAAAGAAAATTTTGCAGCTTTAAATTGCGTTTTTTACGCATCCAAATTTTATTGGTACTAATAAAAATTGATTTTATAAAATTAATAATCGGGTTTATAATAAACGGAAAAAAATAAAAAAGATTAACTGTTTTTTTTATACAATTGCTTTATAATATTAATAATATTTTTATCCTTTATTGTTTTTAATATTCGTAATCAATATTATAAAATCTTTGCTTATAAGCAAAATAATAAAAGCCTTTAAAATAATTATCCTTAAAATAATTCTTGTAAATAATGCAATAAACGCTTTGAAAATAACCGCTAGTAAAATAATGCCAGCTTAGCCCGCAATATTAAATATATTATAATTTGCAATAAATTTTCTAGTAATATAAATATAGGGCATTAATTTATTATTAGCAGCGCAGCCGTAGCTGCGAAGCGAGTGAAACGAGCTAAGTAGCAAAGGCGGAGCTGCTAGTTATAATCTCTCCGTCCGAGGTTTTACCGGTGGAGGGGATCAAAATGAAAGCCGTTTTGGTGCGGAGCGATTTAATTGGTCCAAAAATAATTCCCACCAAAAAAGAAAAGGAAATCATGTGACTCCAATCAGCCAGCCAACCAGCCAGCTTTGCGCCAGCCACCAAAACACCACCACCATTACCACCACCACCACCGCTCCAATCCTCCGGCTTCAGCACTTTAGCAGCTGCTTTAGCTGCTCCAGCCTTGCGCGCGCTGCAGCGCATGCCAGGAAGCTCCTCTCCGTTGCGCTGTTTGTTTACGTACATCATGCTAATCATGTCCATGTCATGCCAGGCCCTCACCCTCGCCCTCACCCTTGCCCTCGCCCTCGCCCTCGCCCTCGCCATGGAGCATGCCACCCTGCCTTCTCCGGACTCTCCGGACCCTCCGGACCTCAATACACATGCGCTGAAGCTGAAGCTGGAGCTGGAGCTGAAGCTGGAGCTGGATGCCATGCCAAGGCTGGAAATGGCTTCAAGTTTGCAGCGCTGCTGGAGCTGGAGCTGGAGCTAGGCTGCGCTGCTAATTCTTTAATCGAAGCTTGCGCCCCATTTAACCCATGTTATTGGTATACAATGGTAATATTAAAAACAATAAATTAAAAAAAAAAAGCTTTTAAAGCATATTAGTTTACAAATAATTACAAAATTAATTTTTTAATTCTTTTAGAAATAGCAATAAATATAGCAATAGCATTATTCATAATTGCAATTGCAGCCGCTATAATTAAATAAAATAAATTAATACTAATAGGATAGGATAGCTAGCTAAAAAAAATAAGCCTAGCTAAAGCTATATTAAATATATAATTTAATTTTATAGCTATAATCCTTATTTTATTATATAATAATATTTAATGTTTTTTTATAATTTTTTTTACAGTAGAATATATTTTTTACTTTAATTTTATTTTTTTATATTATTATAATATAGCTATTATTTTAATACCCTATAATATTATTTTTATTTATATTGTTTATTATTTATTATATAGCTAAATTAATAAAACTAATTTATAAATAAAAATTTAAAATTTCAAAGCCCCTTATTATTATATATACCATCTTTATTTATTTATCGGTATTTATTAGTTATTTATTGCCTTTTTATATTAAGGATTTTCAAAGCTTAAATATAATATTTATAATTGCTTGCTAAATTATATTAAATAGCAAATTATTGTATAATTTTCCAGCTTTATAAATTTTTTATATAACCAATATATTTTTATAATAAATAAGCCATTGGATATAAATATACATTTGCTGTTTAAAAAATAATTCTTTTAATCGATATATAGCTTTAATATAAATATAAAATATTTTGCAAAAGATCTTGCGGCTTTATTATTATTATTATGAATTAATATTTTATTGTTTATATAAATAAACTTTTTGTATTTATTATTATAAATTAATAAAATTAATTATAACAGCATTAATATATTTTGAAAAGCTATTATTTTATAAAAATATATAGCTTTTAGCGGTATTTTAACAGAATTAATAACTATAATAAAAAATCCTTATAAATCTTTTACAATAATTTATCCAAAATAAAATTAATTATAAAAAAAACGCTGGATTTTATTCCCCTTTATTAAAGCCTTAGCTTTATTATTTTTTATTATTAATTATTAACTAATTATTATTTTATAGCCCGATATTATTGTATTTTATAAATTTCAAATTACTTTATATATTTTCCTTTTATATTAATTTTTTTTAATATTATATATATGCTCCTTATATTTGTTTTCGTTTATTTTTAATTATAATAATAATCCCTATAATAAAAATCCTTTCCCTTTATTATTATATTTAATATCCCGGCTATTTTAAAAAAAAACAATAAAAATATTATTACCGCATATAATTTTTTTTAATAATATATAATAAATATATTAACTAAAATACTTTAATTACTATAAAATTAGCTGAGAAAGCAATGAATAAGCCAGCCAAATTAATAATAATAGCGGCCTTACGGCTTTTCCTATTTAATAAGCATAATAATCCAATTTATATTAGGCTATTTTATAATACGTTTGAATTTGCAAAATTATATTAGCTTTATAATAATCGGCTAATTTCTTTTTCATTAAAATTACTAGATTTAAATTTGCAATTAATAAAATAAGCTTTTATAATATAAATAATAAGCAAAATAAGCAAAATAAGTTATTTTATTTTTCCATTTATATTTAAATAGCAGTGCTAATAAAATAACCACAATTTTTATTTTATATATTATATTAAATTTAAATTCCCTTTTTTTCTTAAGCTAATTACCATATTTTAAATATTACTATTATAATTAATAATCGTAATTCCATTACTATTATTTTTTTAATATAAAATTAATTTACCAATTATTAGTATAATATAATTATTTTCAATTTTTTAATTAATTATAAAACCGATTTTATATATTTCTTGCTATAAAAAATACTTTTGTAATAATAGCCAGTTTATATATATTTAATTTTAGCTTATAACCTTTGAAAAACTTATTAATAGATTACCCGGTATTAAAATAATAATAATTGCTTTTAAAAACAAATTGCCAATTAATAAATTTTAAAAATCCTATATTTCTTTATTGCCTTCAAAATCTTTGCCTAATATTTTGGCCGCGCTTGCCTATAATATAATACCCGCCAATAAAAAAAATTAATATTAATAATAAATACCAATTATTTATATATAGCCCCATTTCTTTTCCTTTTTATTTATCCAAGCTTTTAATAATGCATATTATAAGCCTTTTTTGTTTTTTATAAATTATTGGCCTAATTAATACCAAACTTATTTGCAATTTAATTTTCCGCAATATATCCGGCGATAATCTTTAGTATTAAAATTTTAAAAAACGGCATTAAAAATAAAATCAAACTTTCTATTAAAAATAAAGGCCCTTAAATTTTTGGTCAATATTAAAAAGCTAATAAATATAATTGTTTTCTTTCCTTTTATATTTTAATTTAAATTATTTATGTATTAAAAATATAAAAATATAATATTATTAATATTATTAATAGTAAGCCTTTTTATAAATTACTGCTTTATTTATAATATAAAATATCGGATTTAGCGCTATTTTCTTTTAAAATTATATAATATTTTTAACCATTATTATAATATCCAATATACAGCTTTTATTAATAAATAATAAAACCCGCCTTTGCTTAAAAACCAAATTAGCCTATTTTTTGGAATATAATATAGGAAAAATAGGAAATAAGTTTTTTAATAAAGACTTTTGAATTATTTTGCCCTTTTTATATATAAATTAAAGCCACCCTATTAGCAATAAATATTAAGAGATGGGTGCAATAGCAACCATTATAAAATAGCTATCACGTGTAGCTAGACCTAAAGGAAACTAGCGTCCGTATAATGAAAATATTTTTATTTTGGATAGCCAATTACTTTAGTTTTTTTAAATATAATACAACGTTTTTTATACCCTTATTTTATACCTTTATATTTTTTTAATAAATTATAAGCCTAAAATTGCATAAACTTTTAAATAATTAACTAATATTATTTTAATTAACTTTTTGGTATTATTTTAACCAAAATTTTATATTTTAGCAAATCGTTTTTTTAATATTATAATTTATTGCAAAATAATTGAAACCAATATAAGGGTTTTTTTATATTTCTTTTTTTATTAACGCTATTATAATATTTTATAAAACCAATTAAAATCAAATTGGTTTTTATATAATTTACCCGGCCGGTTTAAAGGCTTTTTTGCCAATTATTTTTAAAAGCTAAATAAAAGCTTTTACAATAATATATATGTATTTTTTTTAATTAATTGATTTTATTTTTTTATTATTAAAAACCAACTATAAAATTTGGTTTTATAATATAAAAATCCGCTTTAATAAAAGAAAATATAATTTACTATTAAAAAACCATTTTTAAATATGCCGGCATTGCTTTTGCTTTTATAATTATTAATAAAAATAATATATTTTTTATTAAATTTAGTATTTTAAAAATTAATTTTAATTTATTAATGCGTTTTATAATATTTAAAAATTAAATTAATAAGCTTAATATTAAATTTGAAAAAAGTATTTATTGGCCAAGGCAAAAAAGCTATTCTAAATATTAAAAATATAAAGGAATATAAAAAGGCTAAGGCCAAAGCTATTAATTTTTTATTTAAAGGCCTTTTTAATAATAATAAATTTCTTTTTAATAAATATAATATTGCTAAAGGCCTATAAAATTATTTTTTTAAAAAAAATATACCAAATTAAATGCTATTTTTAATTTAATATATATTATTAAAATCCAGATTTTTATTTAAAATAAAAATATTATTATCCGTTTTGCTTAAAATAAGCTTTATAAGCTTTAATATAAGCTGGTATTTATTAATAAATTTTTTACCGGTATTTATAGCAATAAAATTCTATTTGTTTATCTTAATTAAGCTTTTTCCAATAATTATATTATTATAGTTAATATTTTTATATTAATTAATGCTATAATAAATATTAAAAAAATAGCGTATATTAATTGCTAACGGTAAAAATTATGCTTTTATTGCTAAAATTAATAAGCAGTTTTAATAAAATAAAATTAATAAGCTTAATTTTTGCAATTTTTATAATGGCATTTATTTTATTTGCAATTATCCCAAAAAAAAGTTTTTTTTTATTAATTAATGCTTTATTTGCAATTTTAAGCCTTTTTTTAAAATAATGCCTTATAATTATTGCTTTTGCTCTTATTTTAATTTTTCAAAATATTATCGCCGCTTTTTCTTTCGCCAATATTTCCTTTTTAAATAAGGCTGCCATAATAATGCCAAAAATAAAAAAAAGTCTTGCTTTGCTAATAAATCCAATAAAAAGTCCAGCAATTATACCGCTAAAATTAATAATAACGCCGAAAATAATAATGCTATCAAAATTCTATTTAATTTTGAAAAAAATAAAAACGTTGCTTATATTAGCTATAAGCTAATTAATAAGGCCATTTTTTTCATTTAGGTTTTAGATACCGGCGCTTTATTATATATATTTAATCAATACCTTTTTTTAAGAAAATTAAAAAAATTAATAAAAAAATGCTGCAAATTATTTATTAGAATATTATAAAAATTAAATATTTAAATAAATTATTTATGCTTTTAAATTCTTTTTAATTTTAAATTTTAAAATTAATTTAATTTTAAATTAAAAATTATATATAGCTGGCTTATTAAATTATTTTAATAAAAAAGAAATTATAAAAAGAAATTAAATTATTAACTTATTAGCGCCATTCTCAGTTATAAATTATATATTATATTTAATATAAGCCAAAAATATAAAAATTACGCTTTTATAGCTAAGGCAAATACCATTATAATTAATATTTGTTTTAATTTCTTTTTATTTTTTAAAGCCATTTAATTTTAATTTTTTCAAATTAAAACTTTGTAATTTATAGTATAAAAAACTTTATTATTTCAAGAATACTATAATTGGCAATATTTATAAAATTACTATATTGGTAAAATCTATTAAAATTTTATTATTAGCCAATTGTAAAGCCTATTAAACATATGTTTTTATTAAATCTTCTTTTTTAAAAATTAAATTTATATAAAATTATTAAATTTAAATTTATTTAATTTAATTATACTAGATTTGTTTTTCATTTTTTAATAAGAACCGATATTTTTTATATATTCTCAATAGCTTTATATAAAAAGTTTGGGCTATTTTATTAATTATTAAAAACAACGTTATTTAGGACTTTTAAAAATAGATTTTATAAGCCAAAACCAATTCGGAAAAGAATTAGAGCAATTTATAATAATAATGCTTTTAAATTTTTTAAAGCAATTAAGCAATAAATTTATATTAAAAAAATTAAAGCGCAATTTATTATAATAGCTTTATTTTATTAAAATAGTTTTATAAAATAAAAATTTTAATAATTAAAAGCTAATATTTAGGCTTTATTTAAATTTTAAAATAAAGCTGCTAAATATAATATTTACATTTGCAATCGCGCTTTTATTAGCCCTATTATTAATGGCTATTTTACCAGCTTTAAAAAAGCTTAAAATGGATTTTTATTTTTTATTAATAATATTGAAATATTTGGATTTTTGTATGCTTTTTATTTTAATTTAAAACTTATTTTTAAAAATTAATTATATTATAAGCTTATTAATACCGGTTAGATTAATATTTTTATAAAATATTTCAATATTATTATAAAGCAATTTAAAAGTTATTTTTTAAAATTAATATATATATATTATATAAATAAAATTAAGATTTGGAAATTTAAATTAAAATTAAAGCTTAATTTAAAGATTCAAAAAACTTTAAATAATTAAAGCATAATAATAAAGCGCAAATAATAAAATTTTATAAAGCAAAAAAAAAACGTTATTAATTTTAAGAAATTGGATATTAATAAAATAAAAAAGCCAAAGCCTATAAATAAAGAATTTAACTTTCCGCTATAATATAATGTATTTAATTCAATATAAAAAACACCGATTTTTAATATTTTAAGAGCGCCGTAATATAGTATATTATATATACCGGTATTAAAGCCAATTCTTAATATATTTAAAATACTATATTACAATATATTAAAAATACCTTAATATAAAATATCAAAAGCGCTTTAAAATAGCGCATTATTTATATCGTTAATTGCGCCATTATTTATATTAATTTCTAAAATAATAAATATAAATATATTTATATTTTTAGCTAATTTTGCTGCTAATTTTAATAACTTAAATTAATTAAATTCTAAGTTTAAAAAACAATTAAAGCTAAATAAAAAATAAAAAGTATTGATTAAATAAAAAAAAAGGCAGGCTATTTAAAAGCTATTTTTAATTTTTTATATAAAAATTCCCGCTTTTATTTTAATAAATAATTATATTAAAATTAATAATAATAATAACGTTAATTTTAATTTTTTTAGCGTTTTTATTAGTAACGCCATTTTTGCTTTTTTCAATTTTCTTTTCCTTTTGGAAATAATATTCTGGCTTTTGAAATTAAGCCGTATTTTATAAAAAAACAAAAAAAAAAGAAAAAAACAAAAAAAAACTAATTTTAAAGCTGCAAAATAAAATACCAAGCTTTATAAAATTATTTAAATTATAATTATATATATTAGCTATAATATTACTAATATTAAAAAACTTATAAATTCAATTATTAAAAAATGCTTTTTAGCAATAAAGATTTGCAAAATTAAAATTCTTTAATTATATAAATAAATAATAGATTTTAAATTTTTTTATTGCAAGTAATAAAAGCTTGCTATAATTAAAAAGCTTAAACTTTTAATAAAAAATAGTATTTAAAAATATATTAAAAAGCCGAAAAAAGCAAATTTATAATTAATTAATTAAATATATATTATTAAAACCAAAATTATTAAAATTATTAAACGATTTAAAGCTTGTCTAATTGCCCGGAATCTTAGCTAGGTATTTAAAAAGCATTATACTAATACTTTTGCTTTTGTTATTTATATATATATATATATATATTTTATATTATTTTTTGCAACAATTTTAAATATAAATAATTTAATATCAAAAATGCTTCTATAAAAGCCAAAATAATATTTAAAATTTATTTAAGCTTTTTTAAAAGTTTTGTTATTTTATTAAATTAAAAGTTTTAAATTTTTAAAAGCTTGTATAATTTAAAGCAGGCTGCCAAAAATTAAAATCTATTTATAAAAAATAAATAAAAAAATGGAATTTTGTATAAAGTTTTATAGATCTTTATATTTATAAATATTTAAAATATAATATTATTTTTTTACTTTATATTAATAATATTATTATAGCCGCTTAAAGCAAAAAGAAAACTAATGAAGCTTTATTTTTAGCTATCTTTTTTAATTTAATACTAAAAATTTAAAGGAGATTTTTAAAAGTTTTGGTATAAAGGTAAAGAAAAATAAAAAGGCCAGAATGTTTTATTTTAACCAAAAATAATATTTATACCAAATACTAAAAAAATTTAATATAGCCAAATTCCGATTTTTAATTAAGCGTATTTTTATAAATAATTATAAAGTTTTTAAACCTTTTGCTTTCAATAATAAGCGTATAAATATTAAAAACTATTAGCAAATTATTAAAAGCCTTATATTTATTATAATTTTTATTTATTTAAATATTGCCTTTATAATTAAAAGGCTAATGTAATATATAAATAATTTATTAGCCTATTATAGCTATGCTTTTAAAAGTTTATTATATTATATTAATTTAATAAGTTTTTATAAAATACGCTATAATTTTAAAAAAAAAATCTAAATTAATGATTCATTTAAATTTTAATTAAGCTAGTAATAAAATTAATTAAATAAGCGTATTTGGTATTATTGCTATATTTTATAGCAAAACAATATTATAAAAAAGCAAAAAACAATGGTATATTTTTTTTAACCAAATTTAAATATATTGCCCTATTTAGCTATGCTAAATAAAGCCAATAGCTTGGTCAAATTTTTAAACATTTGGAATTTTTTTAATTTATTAATAAAAATTTATAATTTATTTAAATGCTTAAAAACAATTTGAATTTTTTTTATATAATTAAAAAATCAAAACCTTATAAATGCTTTAAATATATAAATGTAATATATTTATTTTATTCGACTTTCTTTAAAGAAAAAGGCTTATGGTTAAATATATTTTTATAAATAAAATAGTAGCGAATAGGCTAATAAAGCCGCTTTATTAAATTAAATTTATAAAAATCTATAAAAATGCTAAAATTTCTTATATAAGGCTATAAAAAATTGGCTAATTTTATAGGGAAGTATTAAAAAATAAATGCAATAGCAGCTATTATAAAATAGCTATTATATATAGCTAGATTTAAAAGAAATTAGCGTTCGCATAATAAAAATATTTTTATTTTGGATAGCTAATTACTTTAATCTCCTTAAGCATAATAGAACGTCTTTTATACCCTTGTTTTATACCCTTATATCCATTTATTTTTAATAATAAATATTAATTTTTTAATTTTTCTTATAATAAAATTTTTATTTACTTTATTTCATTTATTATATTATTTTATTTTAAAAGCCTTATAGCTAATTCAAAAATTTCTACCTTATAAAAATTCTTAATAAAATTTATAAGCTTGTTTTAAAGGATATTGCTAAGCCTATTTTATTTTTGGCCTTTATTATATGCTTTTCTTTATTAATAATTTATTTATTTATAGTATTATTTTATTTATAGATTGTTATTTACTAGTATAGCATTATAATATTATTATAAGTTTTTAAATACTATATATATATATTATTAATGTTTTTTAATACTATATTATTAATTCCATTTTAATATTAAAATGCTAAAAGAATTTTTTTATTTTTATTTTTTTTAGCAATTTAATTTAATAAATTAGCAATATAGGTTTAATTTTTTTTAATATATTAAAAAGCTTATAATAGTATAAATACCTTTTTAAAAATATATATTTGTTTTTATAAAAAGTATTTAAAATAAGCTTATATTTTATATTGCAATAGTGATTTTAAAAAATACTTTTAAAAGCATTTAAAATACCGTAATTAAACTTCCTTATATTTTTACGCATTTTTTTTTCAGCTACCTATTTAATAATAATTATTAGTATTATTATTTTACTATATTTGCAATTTTATTGCTACTTTGTATATTTATACTTTAAAATTAATTTTTTAATTTTTTAAAATATAATGCCTTTATTTTATAGCTTTATAATACCATTAAGCAATTCTTTTCCATATAATCCAAACATTATATATATATACTATTAATATAAAAACGCTTTTTTATTTTGCATTATAATAATATTAAGGCTTTTTAATTATTTTGCCCTTTTTATATAATAAATTAGTTTTTTCCTAATTTTAGAAATTTTATTAATAAAAGAGAAATATAACCCGGATATAGCTATTTTAGCTGCCGCTATTATATTTACCGGAATTACGCTTTTAAATATATATAAATTAAATATATTGCAACCACGTATAATAATACCATTCTTTATTTTTTTATTTTTTTATAAATTATTAGCCCAATTAATATTATTAATAAACCCCAGATTAATATCCGCTATAATAGCAGCTTTTGCTAATAAGCGCTTATATTAAAATAAAAATAAACAAATTATAAAGTTTCGTGCTGGCTTTAAATGCTATAATAGAAAAAAAACCTTTTCTTAAATTTGCGCTTTTATAAAAAAAATAGGCTTTTAAAAGCTTATAGCATTAATATATTTATTTAAAAGCTAAATACCTTTTAAAATGAAGAAATTTTTAAAAAGCAATATTTAAATATATATTGTTGTTTTATTTTTACCAAATATAATATATATATACTATTAATATTAATATTAAATATATATATTTGTTTAATAAATTATTAGCCCAGGCGTTAATAAATAAATTATAAATTATTTAAATTAAAATCTATTTTTGCATACTTTTTATTTATACCCGAATTTATTATATAATATATTTTTAATTATTGCTTTAAAATATTAGGAATTTGTTTTATATTAAAGCATTTAAAATCCTTAATTTCCCTATTTAATAATGCCTAATTATAACCCCTTTTAATTAATTGCCTATATATTTAAAAAGCTGGACATTATATTTTATAATATTTCTCGTTTTTATTCCAAAATATAGGCATTATATAATTTATATTTTTTTTTAAAAAAAAAAGAAATTAAGGATTTTAAATATAGCTAAAAAATTAGCTATCACCTTTAATATAAAAATCAACTATATTTATATTTATAAATTATATAATATCCATATTTCAAACTAGCTCTTTAAATAAAATTATTTATATATAGTAAACTATAATTTAAATCCCTTTTTCGCTAATAAATTTAAAAACATAATATTATAAAATTTTAAGGAAATTTATACTTCCGTAATATTCTATAAAGCTATATTAATATAAAATTTAATAAAAAAAAGTTGGATTATAAATTATCATATATAAATAATTTTGTTTAAAAGGCTGGATCATAAATAATAGCTCCAGCAATTTCAGCCTTATAAAATACTTATTTTATATATACCCCTCGATTATATTATATTATATTTTTATTTTTTTATATTATATTTGAAATCTATATTAAACGCATTAATTTCGGGGTAATAAATTAATAAAAAAACTTAATTTCGCAAGCTTTTAAAATAATACGTTTTTACCCAATAAAGCAATATTTTAAAGTATTCGTTAATTAAACTTTTTAAATTTAATACCTATTTATAAAAATAGCGGTTTTATTATTTGCCAATTGCTAATACGCCTAAGAAAAAAAAGCGTTAATTTCCGAATTACGGCGATTATATATTAGCCTATATTTTAATTAATATTTAAAAAGCCTAGGAAATAAAGGCAAAAATAAAGCAATAAATTTAAAAATAGCAGGCAATTATTATTAATCTTATTATAATAATATTTTCTTAATCCTATTATAATTTATTTACTTTTTTCCATTATTTTATATATATCCTTTAATTATATCTTTTGTTTTAACAGTTTATTATTTAATAGCTAAATTAATATCGGGTTAATTTTAAAGGCAAAATTTTATTATCCCAAAATTATCCAAACTTTTATAATATTAATAAATTTCTAGATTAAAATTTTAAAGGTTTTTTTCTTGTGAATATTTAAAAAACAAATAGCTAATTAGCAAAAGCCTATTTTTAAAAATTAAAAAAATATTTAAACCCTTTTAGAAAAACTTTACGCTTGTTTTAAAAAACGCTAAGTGGTTTTCAAATAGCTAATTAGCCAAAAAATAAAAAGGCCTTAATAAATTTAAGCAATATAAAAATTATTATTGCCCAATTAGATCAAACCTATTTATATTAAGCTTATTATTATCCAATTAAATTTTAAAAGGGCCCAAAATAAAAAAGTAAAAAACCAATAAGCTTTAAATATTATTTGGTTATTAATTTCCCTATTAATCCTGGCGCAATATTAATAAATTTCCGGATTAATATTTTGAATTCTTTTTTATAAATATTTAATAGAAAAATATTATAAGAAATTATAGGAAGCGAAAAAGACGCTGAAGCTAAAAAAATGGATTTTTTTTTTAAATTAAGCTTTTTGGACTTTGTAATTTTCTATGCTATTATATTATAAAGTAATTGTAATTAAATTTAATATTATTTAAGCGCTATAATAAAATATTATAATATTATTCAAATAATTAATGAACGCCTAAATTAAATAAAACGAAACGGAATAATAAAAACAATTGGAAACCGCTTGAAATTTGCAAGCTTGGCATAATTTAGTAAATTTGCAGCTTATATAATTGCAATATAAAACGGTAAGAAATTATGGAAACAATTAATAACCAAGTAAATTAATGCGAATTATAAAACGGAAATCCATAATTTCTATAATTCCGTACTATTTCTCAAGTTTTATACCGTTTTTAAAATTATTTACCGTTTATATACCGTTGCGCCACACCCTCCCCCCCCCCTTTCGCTAAGGTATATAATATATCGGGCACTACTTTATTATATGGGAATAACGAAATAGCAAATGCTTAACTCGTGGCCCTGGATTAGGAAATAGATAATAGTAATTCCTTCTCCATTTGCTTTTTTTCCGGAGATTTTAAGTTTGGAGAAGGAATTAAAGGGGAGGAAAAAATGCCCTTATATACCTATTTAGCTGAAAATGACACGTGCTTGGAAAGTAAAACTACCTTAGCGGAGCGAGGCAATTTTAAAAAACGATTGCGCGACCGTTTTATAATTGCGCGATTATAATGCGGTTGCTAAATTTGGCGACCGCATTTTGGTTTTATGATTTTATAATTGCAATAAGGTTTTATAATTGCTATTATTTATAATAGCCAATTATTGGTTGCAAATTTAAAACTATTTACACTTTTATAGCTGCCAAAAATTAGCCATGCTTGCTTGCTTGCATAGCTATTGGCTGCAAATTTAAAGCTATTTATAGCTGCCAAATACCAATTGCCAGCTATAATATCACGACCTAGATTTTCTTTTCGGATTAGGCCGAGTAAAGGACGCTATTAATAGGTGTTTATTGCTATAAAAAAGGAAAGAAAATCCAAAAAGCTTTGGAGAGCTTTATATATAGGTGGGACCGGAGCTATAATCGGTCCGGTCACGTGTTCGCAAAATAAAGGGTGTGCGGCCTAGGGCCGTTAATTTTCCGTCTCCAACGCCCTATTACGTGCTTCCTATTTACCCAATTTCTTCGAAGGCCTTAGCTTTAAAAGATTGGCGTTATAAAATTTCCTAAGCTTTATAAGCGCGTATTTAAAAATTTTATACAAGTATTATTTAATATCGGGATTATATTATAATCCCTAATGTACTCGGTAATAAAGCTTTTATTTTAATAGCTGCGAATTTAAAATTTTAAAAACTTTCTATTTTTTATAGCCGTTAATTTTTATTAATAGCTTAGGCTTTATAATTTATTTAAAAAGCAAATTTAATCCAGCTAATTATAATTTACTAAAATAAAAAATATATGTATTTAAACGCTTTTGAATAAATTAAAATAAAACGCTCCGCTTTTTTTTAGCAATTTTTTAAAATTCTGCAATTTTATTTGCTAATTTCCAATTAGATTATAAAGTCTTTTAATGCTTAATTACAATATAAATATAATTCCCAATATTAAAATTAATAATTTAATAATATTTATTTGCCTAAATCATTTATAATTATTAAGCGATTTCTATAGCATTTTAAGCGATTTTTTAGCAATATTAAATATGGATTTATTATTTAATTGCATTATCACAATTTAATGCTTATATAAAAAACTCAAATTTAAAAATTCCCTAATTAAAATTTATATATAATTTATATTTTAATTAATTTTTAATTAATTTTATATTAATTAATTTTTATAATAGAGTTATAATTATTTTTTTCATTAAAAGCAGCTACTTCGGCCAATTATTTTAAAAATTAATTAATTAGAAAAAAAAATTAAATTCAAAATAGCATTTTTAATTTTGATTTAACCGTTGATTTATAACTAATAAGCAAATAAAAAAAATTGCTATATTGGATATTTTTATAAATTCTTTCCAAAAATCAAAAACAAATTGCGGTCTTTAATTTAATATAATGGTTTTTAAAGCTTTATAAATATAATATATTATAATATAAAAAACATTTGCTATTCTTTTTATATTTACCATTTAAAAATAAAACATTATAGATATTCTTTTATCAAACCGGCAAATTATAATTATAATTATATTATAGCCTTTTTTGCTTTTAAAATTTATAATAAAAATTAAGTATTATATATTGTCAAAATCAATTTAAAATTGGCAATAGATTGAATAGGCCTAGTACTTTATTTCGGGATATTTTCATTTTTATACAAATTCTATAATTTTTAATATAGCAATTACTATTTTTTAATTTTTTTTATTAATAGCGTTTTAAATTAGCTTGCAAATTTTTATATAGCTAAAATAAATTGTTTAAATATTTTTTAATATTTTCATTATTAATTTAATTTATAAAATGCCCGTTAAAAAATTATAAATTGTTTTTTATATAATATGAAATTATTTTATATATTAGAAATTGCAGAATTTACTAATTCCCAAAATTCCATTATATTTTTAATTATTTAATAATATTCTTAAAAAAATATTTATTTATTTATTAATTAGCTTAATTTGCAATAATTTAATTGGCGCTAAATTTAAAAAAACAATAGCGTTTAGCTATAAATTCTTAATAATTTCGGAATCTAAATATTTCTTTTAGCAATATTATATATATATAATTGAAATTTTTTTATAGCAATAATTTATTTTACATCGTGCTTTCGTTAAATAAAAAAGTTGATTTTATTTAAAAATTCTGGTTTATATTTAATACGAAAATAATATTCGCTAAAGATTTCCTATTATTATATTTATTGAATATCAAAAGCTCTTAATATTATATATTATTTTAAAGCCTTATAATTATCAATTCTTTAAATTCTTTAAAAAACTCCTAATAAATAAGTTTTTCAATATATAAAACATAAAACAATTGCTAATAATGTTTTCTTATAAATTTTATAAATTATTTAATATTTATTTATAATTTAAAAAAAATAAAAAACTGGATATTAAAATCCATTGGAATATTTTTAACAAGATAATTTTCTAATAATCCCATTTAACGCATTAATTTGTAGCTTGCATTTATAATTAAAAATATAGCTAATAAAGACCAATATTAATAATAGGGCTTTTTTAAATTTATTAAATACTTTTTAATATTTATCCGTCTATTTCCAAATATAACTTTTATAAATTAAATAATTTAAAAGCTATATTAATTAATTATAATTTTTAGTAAAAATTTAATAAAACTTATAAAATCCCAAAAACAATTAAATTTTTTTAATTTATCTCTCCTTTAATTGCTATTAATTTTTTATAGCTATTATTTCTTTTAAATTAATTCAAATTCTATTTCAAAAAAATATAGCCCAAATATTTAATTTCTATTATAAAAAACTCACGTGTTTTAATATCGGCTTGCAAATTTGCAGCTTTTAATTTATGTAATATTTTTAAAACGTTTTTTTATATTAAGCAAAATTTATATTATAAATAAAAGTATTATTAATAAAAAACATATAAATTTTATTTAATAAATTAAATAATAAATTATTAATATATTGGTAAAACAATAACCGATTTATTTATTAATTTAAATAGCAATATTTTATACCGGTAGATTTTATATTTAATATAAAAATTTATATACTTTTAATTAGTAATATTTATATAAATTTAATAAAAAGCTTATTAAATATTAATTTTAATAATATACCTGGCTTTATTAAATTCTTTTGGTTTTTTTTTAAATAATAAAAATAAATAATAATTTTGTTAATAATTTTGTTAAACTTCCAATAATTTATATAAAAGCATAGCTTTTTTCCAAGCTTTTTAATAAAAAATACCAATATAGCAAATAAAAAAATATTAATTTAATAAATCCTCTAGCTGAATTATTTTGCAAATATTTTTAAATAAATTTTAATTAGCTTTTTAATATAACAAAAAATAAAAAATAAAAAATAAAATAATTCGCTTTTTAGCTTTTCCAATTTAATTTTTGCATTATATAGTTTTTAATTTAATAGCCAATTTAAAATTTGCTTGGAAAAAAACATATTGCTTTATCTAGCTTTAAAAAGCTTTTTTTTAAAATATTATATTATTATTAGTTTTTGGCTTTTTTAGCAGTTCTTTAGCCTCCAGTTTTTTATTGATTTTATATAAAAAATAAATAAAAATAATAGCATTGTCTTTTTTTAAATTATTTAAATTTTATTATATATTATTTGCAAAAATTATATATATATTTAAAATAAAGGCGTTTTGAAAGCCAATTTCCAAAACGTTTTTAAATTTGTTTTTTATTTGTTTTTTTCAGCGCTGGGATTTTGTTTTAAAAAAAAGCAATATATAAGCCAAATTTTAATTTATTTTTTAAAAAGCTTTGCAAATTGCAATTCGGTGTATAAAAACAATTTTTAAAATCTATTATAGTATATTATATTATATTATAGCAATTGGTATATTTTATGCTATAATAATTAGCTTATTTAATATATTATATTAAAGCGCTTTTATTTTGCTAGGCTATTTTAATTTTTTATTTAATTTTCAAATTTAATTTTCAAATTTAAAACAATCTTTAGCTTTAAAAACTAGCAGCTATAAATTGCTTTATTTTTAAAATACGCCGGCTAGCGCAAATAATAATAATAATAATCCAGCAATATTTAATTTCTTTTTTACTATTTAAAATCAAGCAAAAATTTATGCAATTTAAAATTAATGATTAATTAAAAAATATATAGAAATTTGCAACTATTATATATCAAATTTAAAAAAAATTAATATAAAAATATTAGCAATAATGTCTAAAAAAAACTTTCTTTAAGCAATATTATTTTCCAATTTAAAATTAAATACGTTTTTTTTTCGCCTATTTGAATTTGGCCTATTTTTTAATTTCTTTTTATTGAAATTTTATTATTTAAACAATTCTATTTTATATAATCAATTTAATAATAGTTAAAGCAAATTTCTTTTAAATAATCTTTATTTTTTTATTTATTTTTTAATATTAGATTTTTGCGGATTTTTATATTTTTAGCATGCCTAATGGCTTTTATTATTATTATTACTATTAAAATTGCTTTTGTTATTAGCATTGCCGCTGCTATTGGTATTGTTTTATTTATGCTTATTATTATTATAGCTAAATTTTCAATTATCTGAAAAGCGCCAAATTTTATTTTTAATAGCAATGCTTTAAATTATATTATAATATAAAATATATGCACTTTTAAAAAACTGGCAAAAATAGATTATAAAAGCAATGGCGGCTATTAATTTGAAAAAAAAGGTCAAAACGTCAAAATTAATCATAGCTTTTAATTAAATATTGCAATGCAAATGAAAATAAAAAAATATATCTTTTATTTTTTTATTATATAACCAATATAATAATAATAGATATTAAATTTTTAATTAGCAAATGAAAAATAGCTTGCAAAAAATCATATTTTTTTTAAAAAAAATAGATTTTTGGCATTAGAAATACATTTTAATTGCAAAATATAATTGGCTTTATTTTTAATGCAATTAATAATATAGGCGAATTTAAATTAAAAATTGGAAAAATAATTATAATTAATGGCAAATTTATTTTTAATAGCAATATGCCAAATTTTAAATTTTAAATTAAAATTATTATTTAATTTATCAAAATTGGGGATTTTTTCAAAGCAATAAAAAAAGGCATTGCAAAGCAAATTTTGCAAAAATTAAATAAATTTATTATTTTAGAATATATTAATATTAATGCTAATATTAAATTTATTATTAAATTCGGAAATAATTTTATTAAAGCTTATATTTGGCATTTGCATTCAATTGCTAGAAATTGAAAATAAGAAAGAAAAAAGCGAAATTAATAGGGCTTTTATTGCTAAATATTGGTTAATTCCCGGAGCTAATTTTTAAAATCTGTAAATATATTATTAAAGGCTTTTTTAAATTTCTTGGCTAAATTATTAAATTTTTAACGGATAGTAAAAGGCTTATTATTATTATTCGGCTTATTATTATTATAAGCGAAGTATTTTTTTGGGCGCAATTATTAAAAAATTTATTCTAAAATAATTTTTATTTTATTTTTAAAATTAGGCTAACTATTAAAAAAAATAACCCCGGAATAAGTTTTTTAAAAGCAAATATATTATTATCGCTGTTTTTAATAAATTTAATTTTTCAATACTGCTATTTTTTAAAGGCTTTAAAATAATTAAGGGCTTTTTATTTTTATAGTTTTTATTTGGAAATATTTTTAAAATAAACTTTATGCGAATTTCAAAAGTAAGAAATATATAAGCCGGATTTCTATTATAAATTGGGAAAAAAATAATTATTTAAAATTTAATATTACAAGCTTATAAAATCGGGCTTAAAATTAATTACGCATTAATAAAATTAAAGATTTCCAAAATATTGGATAATGGTTTATAAAATAAATAGCAATAAAATTATTACAATTTGAATTTTCGCTTTAAATTAGGCCGAATAAAAAATGCTGTTAATGAGTGTCTATTGCTATAAAAAAGGAAAGGAAGTTTAAGGAGCTCTGAAAAGCTCTATATATAGGTGGGACCGGAGCTACAATTGGTCCGGTCACGTGTCCGCAGAATAGAGGGTGTGCGGCCCAGGGCCGTCACATATAGCATGCTTGCTTGCTTGCCCGCTTGCACAGCTATTGGCTGCAAATTTGAAGCTATGTATAGCTGCTAAATGCCAGCTGCCAGCTATAGTATGCTTGCTTGCTTGTTTGCATGGTAGCTATTGGCTGCAAATTTAAAGCTATGTAATTTATAGCTGATAGCTGCTAGTAAATAGCTTTTATATTATTATTTAAAATAAATAATTAAATAATTAAATAATTAAAATAGTCCAATAGTAATGAATTTTGTAATAATTTTATAATAATAATTTAATAATTGAGTAGTAAACCAAGGTCCAAAAATTAAAAACCTCCAAGTTTAATTCCTAGAAAGGGCTAATGGATTTTTACAGTTTTTTGCTTTTTTTTTAGCGACCAAGCTATTTTTGGCGACCGTTGTGCGACGGGTGACAGACGGCCGTAGCTTTTGCGACCGTCGCAGCGCGGTCGTACGACGGTTTTTCAGAATAGCCTCGCCTCGCTAAGGTAGGAAAACGACTCTCGATAGTTTGAGATTGATCGAGGAGCCCTAGAGACGACTCAATTTCGGTTCTTCCATGTAAGCGTTAGCAGGCACGTGGCCTTGCGGTTAAAGTATGGTCATTGAGCGCTGCGCCTTGCTCTTTGAGGTACCTATAAAAGCACCTGTCCCCTTGAGTTAGATAAAGTCAAGAACAGAATCCATACAAGCGATCAACGATCTCCATCGAGCCCATTTGACCGCATTTTTGGTGTAATGTCCCCCACGGCCGTTCGAGACAGCCCTGAAATTTGAACTTTTGAATTACATTTGATGAATTGCTTTGGAGAAAATAATTGGACAAATTGATTCAAGTTATTAGAGAGAATCCTAGTTACCTCGAAAACACCAACGTCCCACTCTGTAGCGTCCATCCGGTCCCGCGGCGTTGACTGATGTTGCTAAGCACTGTTTGCTGTCGTACTCTCGCACTGTTGTCGCTGTTCTTTCGCGAATCTCATTGTTCCGCTCACTGTCTCGCCAGCAGTGATAATCCCCAAGCTGCAATTTTGATTAGTCTGGGTATCGATATCTAAGAGTGAAGAGATGCAACACGTTGGATAATTTGATTGTCAATGCCGAGGAATACATGCACGGTTGTCTTCCGACATAAACAAGCTTGAAAGAAGAACCTGTGAAGGTGACGAGGAGGCTCTTTTATAGAAAATGAAGTGGATGCCAAGGATTCTGAGACTGCGAGCTTGGGGGTTTCCAAATCCATCGACGAGTAGTACTGAGTGGTGACTTCTACCTTGCTGTATCGCAACTTCAGCCCACGTCACACGTGGGAGGCAGGACACATGAACTCGAGTATAAAAGTTCGCAACCGTCCAGCTTGAAAGAGGTCAAACAAAAAGTACTCAAACCTGGTGCGATGGTCCGCCTGGTCTTTCTTGTTTCTTGGAGTCTCAACTCGCGCTATAGACACACCTTTGTCCCGGATAGATGAGCCTCACTCTAGAATCTAATGTCCAGGAATTTTTCAGCACGATCGGCGATCTTAGCTATCATTGTTCGTTGTTCTTGCTACCGTCTGTTGCCATTGTCACTCTTGATGCCTCCAAGGTTCACAGGAAGATCATGCCTGCGTGTTCTAGGAGATACGGTCCAAGACGCATTGTCATATCAAGAATCAGTATGTTGACTAGCAGGAAGATGCAATCAGAACACGTCTCAGTCCAATGCACGGTTCAACCCACAAACTGGAGATTGGAAGAAAAAGGCTGTGAAGTGGTAAGACGAGTCTTTTATAGCCAAAGAGTTGGCCATCAGGCTTGCGAGGTCGGAGACGTTAAACCTCACTAGGAAGCTCAGAATCCTTGAGCAATTTAGCATGCAACTGCGATAACTGTTGAAGAGACGTAGGTGCTTGCATTGGAAAGGTCTAGCTAAGAAATGCTGATATAGCAGTGAGAGATGGTCGCTTAGCGCAGGGACTAGTGCGGTAGCCTGAGGCTTCAACAATAACGGATGTTATCCTCCAAGTGTTTTCGTACAACCGACGTAGTTGAGACCGCGCAGAAAAGTTGAGTAGCGAGGTATAAAACCAGCAGCTTGTTCTATCAAATTTCGAATCGATATACGGACAATGGTACTGTCGAGAGATGTATGTTCCAGCTTCAGATACAGAGATTCCTAATCTGTGGTCGTCAGTGCCCCTAGGCTTTCAAAAAAGTGCAAGTGACGTACAGGAGCGCTAAAATCGTGGGACTGATGGGACAAGCACGCTGCCGCTACCCTTTGTAGCGCATACTGTCGTCACTAACTGCTGCTGTCGATTCTCTAACCTCACACCGCCATTCCAGAAAAGCAAAAAAGGATGTGAGAGTATGAGTGCAGTCGAAACCTCACTCTAAAGTCCTCAGTCGTGTTTGATCCCCATGACTTCATCCAGGTGTAACCACAGCGTCCACACTAATTCCGTCATGGTGAATTGTGATTGGTAGTAGTCCCTGCCTGACCAAAAAGAGTCAAAAGAAGATGATGAGGCTTATATACCTGTGGTTTGAGACAATCTCTGAAGACTGCAGGTCGTGTGAACAACATTAGGTTATTCACGATAACGGCGATTTCCTCCAAGCCACCTAGAGAATGGCAGCTGGCAGGTGACGGAAGCGTTGAACAACTAGTATAAGAGCCCACGCCTCATTAAACTGTGTACCGCAAGTTCGCAAAGACAGAACAGCAGCTGATAGACTAGTAATGAACTAGCAATCTGCGGGGTTTATTCTTTCCACTTTGACATATGTAATTCGAAATGTATTCTTACGCTACGAGTCCCGCTGACTTTGGGCTCCAGAGGCCGATTTGAAAGATCGCAAAGTACACTTTGCCAGTTGCTGTGCTGACTTCTGTCGCTACCTGATGTTCACTTGCGTCTGTCGGTACTGCCGTCACTTTAGTCTTGAGAATTTTTTGGTATGTTTCGCTCCATCTCTAGCAGACGATCCTCTACATAATTGTGGCACTAGCCGGGCTTGCTACACCAACCGCTGCCCAACTGGCGTGGTATCTCGGCGTTTCGTGAATAATCCCTGAAAAGAGAACATCAGGGGGCCACAGCGGCAGCTTTTATAGGGGAAAGCGGGCACAGAAAGTCAGCGGACGAGTTGAAGCCAAGTTTCAGTGCCGGCCAAGTGGTAATCGGTCGTTGTTACTCACGTGACATTCTAGCGCACTCAGCGGATCGAGGCAACAATCACTTGCAGATCTATAAAAACATTCACGTTTTGGATCGGATACCAGCAAGTCTCACAATGAACAAGTACATGTCGGATGTTGAGTACATGCCGGCAGCCAGACCGCCATATACTGAAAGCTTCTCAAGAATCACGGAGTTTGCATCTTGCATTATGATGCCAGACTTCCTTGTAACTGAAAAGCTGCTGCCACTCATTGATGCTACTGCTGCTCATGACTGCTTCTGTCGGCCACTACTGGTGCTCTCATTCATCAATACTACTTTCACTGTCGTCTTAGCTAAGCCAGCTAGAAATCTAAGATACAAATATGGATGTATGGATTCCCATTGCCCTGTAGCAAACCGCCACAACTTCGTGACAATTTGACGGGTACCTAGGTGCTTCCTTTTTGTATTGTCCTGTTCGCGGTCTTTAGGGCTGTATTGATTTCTGAAGGATAAAGCGACAGGGTAGGGACGAGGTTTTTTATATTAAACTACATACAACTCTCTGCGGCTATTCTCTGAACCACATGACTTACTAGCGCAACTTGAAGTTGAGGTCTAAAACTTTACTGCCCTAGGATCTATAAAAGCTTGCACATCGACTGCTACACAGTTGCAAGACCAAATAGTGGTTGTCACCCAGGGCCCCACTCGACTTACATGGATCTCGACCTCCCTGATACACGTCTCGGAAAGCAGACGCTCAGATTCACGCGCACCCACGCTCACCTCAGGTTGTAAGCAGCCATTTCGTAGAGCCTGTTCATGGATTCAAACTGTCGATGATAAACTCTGCTGTTGCCGAGGAGATCTTCTGTCGTTGACCTATCCTGCTGTCATTGGTCAATTCTGCTGTTGCCAACTTTATCTGCTGTTGCCATTTCTGTTGGGGAGTAGTTTGCTTATTGTAGACCCAAAGACTTGACTGAAAACCCCAATGGACTTTCAGCTCTATAGCAGCAGTTGTTGAGGAACTCATTTTCTGTAGGTGAATCGTCCTTGCAAGGCCCCATGGTGACCGGATTACTACCTAGGTACTTACAGGTATCCATGGAAGAAGACAAGTTCTCAAGCCAGGAGGCGGCATTTTATAGGAATCCTTGTACAGATGATTTCCGCTAAACATCCACAAACTTACAATGGCCATGCTGGTCAGCTGATTGCTTGCCCAAATGTGTGAATCATCAGCGTTCGTCGTCAGGGCTCGATCGCAGCTTACGTGAAGGGCCTGAGCCGAGAGCTATTAAAACCCCTGGGGAGCCAAACAACGATCTCTACAGATCGATTGCGTGAAAGGAGGGTAAACTGCGATGCAGTGCTTGAAATGCGATGACCTGGAAATCAGGTCTCTCGAGATGCTTGAAAGCCAGTCCACCCTCACACCAATTCGCACAACCTGCTGAGACAAAATTTCCATGCTGCATGCAGTCTAAGCACCAATGACACTAGCAATTGTCATTCAACATTGCTGCTGTCGCAATTATCGCCACTGAGGCCACTTGGTTGAAAGCTGACCAATCGCGAAAGGCTCCCAGGGCCCGTGCTCGAATCTACCCAAAGCGCGATCTCGCGATGCCATAAGGAAGTCCTTGGATTTTATTCTGTGAAATTTTTCGGGAGACCTTCGAGTTCTTTGTCTTGAAAGAAGAATACCGTGAAGCTGAGTAACGAGGTCTTTTATAGCACTCCCACACGCAGAAACATCCAGAAAGCGCCCCAAAGTCACCTGACATCGCACTTCCCTTCCGCTTTAGTATCGACGGGCTAGAATATTCACTTGATCTGTGAATAACATCAGGTGTTAGCAATCCTCTGTCAGACAGATATATGAGGCCTGCGAGCTTACTGCTGTTCGAATTCAAGAGCGGCTTCAGCGGGAACTGGCCGTTACCCCTGACTGATTGAGAAATTCTGCCTTCCAGGATTTGCAACAAGACTAAGTCGACACTCGACTTTTCTACAGCGATTTTGGTGCTCGTGGAACGTCGACGCCTTGGTTCAGATCCAAACTTGGTCGTGAGCCATCTGCTGTTGGTTGGAAATGCTGCTGTCACCACATAGTTGAGCCAAATGTCGACACACGGTCTGTCTTGCTATTTTGTGCTGTTGGAGACTCTAGTATTTGTTGCTGTGCTTGAGAGTCTCGTCGACGAGAAAGAGTTCTCGGTTCTTCGAAGACCTGGTCCTGGATCGGATTCCCGGGTAAGGGCGCCCAGTTCCGTGTTTCGTGGCTGCAAGAAAAACACTGACGGCGTGGTCAGGGGGTTTATATAGCTACCGCCAGCACGTGAGTATGTGTCATTTCATACCAGACGACAGAAGATCAGAATTTTGCTGAGTCATTATAGTGTGTATGCTTTGGATCTGAACTTCTCTAGTCACGTGCATGACTAGATCGTCAGGGGTATTTAAAGTCCTAGATGGAGTGGATTTAGATCTCAAAAGAGTACAACGCCAACATGTCCGCTAGCCCCCGTGGAAGGTTGCTGCGCACAGAAATCAGCTTAGGAGTAGGGTCACAATCACTGGTCCCATATTCACCTAAACTCTTCATTTTCCACTACATAATGCAGCACAAGCTGCACAACAAGTTTGACAGAAACCTGATATCAGCAGTGGACTGCTACCCCAGATTGCCAAGCTGCTGTTGCTTTTTTGGATATCTCTTCTTACGGTCTGAACCTCATCTTATCCTCTAGTTCAATCAACTTCAAGTCCGCCCTGTACTCAAGAGTCAAGACTTCGGACGCTGCATCAAACTAGGAGACTGGCCTACTACCCGACAAGTCCAGGAACTGACGAGCGTCTGGTTGACAATAAGGCTAAAGGAACCGCAGGGTAGGTTAAAGTCTTGAAGAAGAAACTTAGTGCGGGGACACCAGTGGCTTATATAGTAATTCACAGGGCTAAATAACTTTCACACGTGACTCTTCGGCGCCCGACACTCGACTAAAGGCCGGGTAACCCCGATATCGGATGCTAGAAATACTAAGAGAATGGTCACGTGAGGATGCAAGAACCGTGACAGGCAACGGGTATATAAGCTTCGCCATTTCACGCCAATTTGTAGATATGGCCATGGATCCAGCTCGACTTGACAGTATTCGGGATTGGCCCAAAGAAAAAACAAAAGTGTCAGCCTCTCTGAACTGGTTCGAATTCCCACTGGTCAACCTCCTCGATTACAGATCCAAGTTCGCAACCAAATGGGTGGTCAAAGAACTAAGTGTCATGTGGTAGTACACTTCAAGTTCCACTTCTCTGGAGTTGGTGTGTGGTTACCACCAATGATGAAAGCTGCTGTCACTCGCCCATGCTGCTGTCGCTTACCGCATGGTTTGCTGCGTCGAAGACTTGAGTGGATATCAACCTACCTACCCACCAATCTTTGTCGCTTATATCTGAGTGCTTGAAACGTCCCGTGATGGATTTCACAGCCTGCAGGCTTGTATTTACATGGTTGGACTCCATAGGGGTAAGATCATGTGCGACTTATCCTTGGAAGGAAAAGCTTGGTGGAGGGGAGCAGGGTCTTTTTATACCCCACAACTCAACGTAGACTCACAGCTCAGCTTAAAGCCTGAATTCGGAGCACGTGACTTTGCCAGTCGCTAAGGTAGCGAGCTCCCTCGCATCGGCCGTGGTGTTGTGAATCATACGGGAAGGAAACAGGTATATAAAGGGGGAGGATCGTGGGCTTGTATCAAACAATCCCGCTCCTCTACTCAATTCTCCCGAGCCAAGTCCACTGACTTGATCCTTCGAGTGCGCCGGACAGCCTTGATTTCGCAATTTGCCACGATGGCTAGCTCTCGGCCTGTTTAGCCAAGGGGGATACTAAGGCGGTGTTTCTGAAAGAGCGGAGACGTCTCTTTGAAATCAACAGTTGCTGTTACGAGGAAATGTTGCTGTCGCAGCTATTTTCTGTTGTCAACCACATCCCCAAAACTCGTTTCAAATAACCATCTTCCGACCGTATTCAAGAATCTTGACCTGGAGTTGCCGGAAGCCTGAAGACCTGTTAAGAATGTGGATTATGTGGTGCTTCACGATCTGACAAAGACCATCCATCTATCCTTAAGAAGATTGCGGGCCAGTTACTGAACTTGAAGAAAGAAAATCTGGAAGAGTGGTAGACGGCTTTATATAGCCACGAGGAGCGTAGAAGTGAGCAAAGATCACGTGCTAGTAGCTTCGTGACAGAGACTCGAAATGCTTTAGAAGAAACTTGCTGCTCACTACTATAAATAGTGCTTGATCTCGAAGTCTTTGAGAATCAAATCCAGAACACGATCAGACCTTTCCGCACGTCAATGATACCGAAGAAAGGTCCAGGGAAACGTTCTTCCTTCTTCAAATTGAAGAATCCGCCATTTCCCGGTGTTTGGGGCAGTACTCATAGAAAGGGGAGTGACTCTGATAGAAGCATGGAATAAATAAGCCAGGAAGTGACAGTCTGAGAAGCAAGCAACAGCAGCTAGGACCTCCGGCGGGTGGTACTCCTTGATTGTCAGACAATGCCAGACTTGACTTTGGGCCTGCAGAGAGTTCAAGTAGGTAGAGAGGACGAATTGGAGTAAGAATCTGACCGACGCGGGCTCGCCATCACCATGGGCGTGAGGTTTACGCTGTATGTATGGAGGACTGAGAAAAAGAAGTTCTCTGTGACCTGCGTTGGTTTTATACCAGAAGATCAGAATGACTTCAGAAGAACTTGCCGACCTTACTGTGTAGTTTGTCAACCCAGGGACCTTCCACCACCCCCCCAGTGAGTACTTTTGCTTCACGATGCTTCCACACATGTTACACCCATTTCTTCGCGACACTCGCTCACAAGGAGAGTAACCGAGCACAGAAATGACGATATCCGCATCCCTTCACTCCCAAAACTCGAGGAAAGAAATTCCCACAACTCGCGCCCCGATTCCCCAGCCGAATTTTCAAATCGCAATGACGTCGTCCCGCGCGCTTACTCCACACCCCAACGTGGCCCCACGGCAACCCCTGCGCGTCGACGTCATATGGACGGTAAGCTCTGATCACCCGACGATCCGGAAGCATCGTGGTCCAACATCACACGGCAAACTTTCAGGAACCCGATGAAGGCGTTTTTGCCTGATGACGATGCCGCGAACTCTGCGAGATCGGAAGTTGGAAAAATTTGGGAAGTTGGAAACTATCGTAAGATTCTGAGGTATTGGTGAGTTGACAGTCGTTTGTGAACCGTGAGAGAATGCTTTCAGGAGTCGCCGAGGAAAAGCGAAGCTGAAGACGTTCGTGGTCCACAAAATGCTGCATGAAGGGATCTTTGCCCCTTAGGCAGAAAGGAAGGAAAGCTTATGTTATCCAAGACCCGGGGTAACGACCGACTCCGAGGGGGACCCTTGCGTTTCCTAGTCTGACCAAGAGAGACCCATCTATTCTCAATCCTGAGAGTTCCTATAGGGCTAGGTACGTCTCCTGCGAGGCTTGGTGATGTCGTTGGAGCGGTGTGAATGACATTTTTGCGGAGTTTCGTTGCAGTCCATCTGCATCAGTGGATCTGGAGTATGCCAGCGAATGCAGCAAGTCCTTTCGAGAGGCGATCCCGGAGCTTTGGATCCAGGGTAGGGGTGCTCGGATGGCAGGCCGGGGTTGGGATTGGCGTAAGTAGTATGGGAAAGTGACAAAGTACGACCGTTAATATGCACAGGTATAGCTGCCGGCGAATCTGATGGAACGATGCCGGACTGAGTGGATGGAGTGGAGGCGGGAAATACTACCGACTGACGAATGCGAGTCTCACGAGACTCCAAGAGATGGAAGTGTCTAGCTTCGATGGGGTAAGCCGCGGGGTCGTGCAAAGGGGGTGGCGGGCTTGCGATATTTCTTTTGCTCTCCCCGTCATCGTGAGCTTTTCCTCTCAACTTAACACTTCTCTTTCCACACCTTCAAATACTACCAACTTCCACAAGGCAAGTCAGAGCATTCAGCATTCATCATTCTTGATTCAGTTTGGATCTGTGCTTTGAGATTTCCGCTGTCACATATCTGAAACCAAGCACCAACCCTATCGACGAACAAGTTTCTGGGAACTTGAGAGCGAGAAAAGATCTTGAGTGGTTTCGAGTCTTTGTGTCCACGTTTCACCACGAACTCACACTTGCCACTCGGCCACTTCATCAAGTCCAAGCTCGCACTTCGACGGCCACATAAAAGCGCGGGATCGTCGGGTTCAAGGAGACAACACACCTCTCACCACTAGTGCATGTTCGTCATCAAGCACTACTACGACCTTTTTACACCCAAAGACTAAGAAGCTTACCTTCTGAGCCGTCCCCAAACACCAACTGATCTCGACGAGTACCAAATTCCCGTCCCGAGTGATCTTAAAGCTCACAGCTCCTAGAGCTCTTGACCATCTTCAGCTCAGTCTCATCTCCGTTACAAGACCAGTCTTCGGTGTTCTTCACAACAACATCCACCTCTCAAGCTCGCCAAGAAACCTCATCATCCTTGCGTCTCCCATCCTCTCCAGACCACTACCTATCACCTCACTCTACACTCCTCACAACCACAACCATGGGTCACCACACCCGCCGAACAGACGATCCAGGCTGGGACGAACCCCGCTCCTCACCCCGCTACGACACCCGCCCAGCCCCTCCCACCTCCCCCGAATACGAATACATCCAGCCCACCGCCATCAATCCCGCCAAAACCTCATCCTCCGGCGGCTCCTCCCGCCAGGACCGCCGCGACTCCAGGCAAGATGATCGACGCGATTCCCACCTCGAATCCCGCCGCGACTCACGCCCCATAATAACCACCCCCCTCCACCCAACCGGCGCCTACTACCCCACCTACGACCCCTCCGACCGCCGCTCCTCCCGCGACTACGCCTACAGCGTCGCCCCCGCTTCCACACGCTACGCTCCCAGTCCTGCAAACACTTCAAATTTTCCTAATGGCTATGGAGCCCCGCCTAGGGCGTCGACTAATGGTTTTGATGATCGGGCTATTCCTCGTAGTGCGAGTAAGAGACACAGTGGTGCTGAGTATCACGAATATCTTCCACCTCCACGCCAACACGCTGCTACTTTTGACAATGCGCCAAGGGGAAGCTATGACAGCTACCGCGATCGCGACCATGGTCGTCATCGCTCGCGTCGTTCTTCGATGTCGCACTACTACCCACCTCCTCCCGATCGCGAATACCGCAGCTCCCGCGACGATCGCGATTTCGACTCCGGCAAAGGCAGCAGGAAACAGCGCTCAAAGAGTCATGGCCACAAACAAGCAGGCGATGATTCAGCGCAGGGACCGGGAGGTGCAAAGGATCATGTGCATGGAGGTGTGAAACGGACGCCCAGTGAGGATAAGAAGTGGCATCGCGAGAAGAGGAAGCAGATGGAGAGGGATTGTCCGGGCTTTGATACTACGTTGAAGGGGGTGGGGATGCAGACTGTGGTTTTGGGGGTTAAGGCCGGGTTGGCTGCTTTGGCTAAGGTTTAGGAATGGGATGGGAGGGGAAGGGAGGGGATGGGGTGTGGTGGGGTGGGAGGCTGATGATGGATATGCGATGATTTTTACGACGAGATGACTTGCATGATACTGGCGTCCCAGTCGCCACCTCGATCACCAGCGTTGACTTTTTATCGTTGCAATTTCACTGTTAGCATTTCCATTTTCTCCGCATTGCGTTGCGTTGCATCTTGTTGTGGTTGCAGCACGATCGGAGCATGTCCGCAGACCAAATTTTGCATTTTCAGAGGAGAGAGCTGTGGATGGGAGGCGTCGCTTCAATGTGATTTGCGCCGGACTTTCTGCTTGCGCATAGCAGTTGCACATGCGTATTCGATTATCTCTCTCGTTTCTACCCTCAATGGGTTGTAGTCTACCTACTAGCTGTATAATACTATGGGTGAATAAAAACGAAAATCAGGAAAAAGGTCTGACCCAAGTGTCTCAAATTTTGTCGTGTTTGGCATCAGAAATTCGAATTGGTGGTAGTCTCGTGGTGACAATTCCTCTGTGCCCACCTTGGCCCTTTAACAACTAGTGCCCATGATCCCTAGGTAATAAATGAGCATATTCTCAAATCTTGGCCGAGCACACAAGACTTAGGCTGGGAACAAGAAACTGGAACGTGGAAATTGAAAAGCTGTTTACCTACCTACATCACAAGCAAAGCTTCTCATAACTTTCCCACAAATGACTTCTGGGTTCCTCTAGCCCTCATCCAATTCATCTCTTCTGTTCCACTAGGCAATAATATACCCGCCACACGATCGGCCTTGCAACGCTTTAAACGGTGCTTCCAAGTAATCGGTCGCAACAACCAGCGTTTCCCCCAGCCCACCCAGTATACCCACAGCAGCATATCTCAGCTCCGGACATCCCCTCGAATGCACAAGCCCAACTTTATTCTCCTCATCTTCCATCCTCCCAGGGCCAGCTGGCGCAATTTCAGAAGTTCCTAGCTCGTACAAAAGCGTACTCGGTATCCTCCTGTTCTGCCAGTGTTCGCCTGTAACCTCAAAGCACTTCACTTTCTGCTGCTCTATTTCGCTTTCAGGCCGCGTGGGCATTTTATAGGGAAAGCACAGGAAGGCACTGTCAGCTAGTAGGGGGCTGAAATAGCCTACGAGCTGCGAGGAGCAGTAAGCTGCCATCATGACCCGCACATGGCCATTCGAATCCTTGCGCATGCGTGGATAGACCTCCCATGTTTGGAGCGGCTTGCGAGCCACAGCCGTAACGCATAACTTGTCCTTGTTGTCGTAGAGAAAACCAATCCACTCTTCAGGCGGCTCACCCGCATAAATCTCGCCATTGCCCCCGTCACCGAAAGCTCCACAACAGGCACGTCCACAAGAAAGAAACTGCCTATCTCTCTCGGCACGTCGGAGATGCGGAGTAGCGATCTTGAGACGATAGAGACAGGACCTATGATCGCCATAATTGCAGAGTGTTCCGCCTTCGCAAAATCAGCGTATTAGCACCCATCGTACATTGCTGAGAGCATGTATAGGACATGACTGCGATACGCCGTCTGTGCTCCAATCCGCCAGGCGAATTCTGTGCACATGACCAGGAACTGCATGCTGCCGTTGCGGTCCCATATGCCGCGGAAATACGCATCGTCGCCTGCAAATTCGAAGGAAACGGGAGCGCTGAGAAGCTGATAGTGGAACCCGAAAACTAGGGCCTGGTACTTGGCTAAGAGATTCGACTTTGCGGTTTCCGCAATAAGCTGCGCTTTCTTGTCATTGAGATAAGCTCTCTCGGTATACTCGGTGAGCCAAGTGATCAAGTCCGGCGCCACACCCTGCGTCAGCTTGTCGAGCGCTTCTAAAACAGACCGCGAAGAAGAGGGAAAACCGTGGTCGTATAGAAACTCTTCAAGGTATGGTGCGAATTCGTTTTGTTGCGCCGGCCGGTCGACGTTCTTCACATGGTACGCGATCTCGGCGAAATGAGGCGATTCGTAGAGAGCATCGCCGCCGGGGATCAAAGTCACCCGCGTTGCAGCCTGTGCTCCCAGGTGCCAGAATTCTTTGACTTCGTTAAGGAGATCGAGTGGTAGCCCGAGGCTTTCAATCATGTACTCGGGGTGGTCGCGTGGGTAAACTATTTGCTGACATGGGGTCTGGAGGCCTCGTCTGGGCGTCGTTGATGACGGATCCAGGCTTGCTGATTGCGCGGAAGCGGAGGCCAATGGATCATCTCCAGCGACGTACCGGACGACTGGCTGGGCCGCATGACTTCGATTTCCCTTAGTTTCAATCGACACTCCTAACGCTTGCAGCCAACCCGCCAGCGCAAAAACAGTTGCTGATTCGACTTCAAGATTAATCTCATCCGGTGCACCAGCCATAAGCCATCGCAAGAAGCCCTTCATCTCTGCGATTTCAGTGTTGTTAAGCTCTGTCACTGTTTGTGTAGGAGATATCTCCAGGCGGCGCGCGCGAATGGTCTTGAACGCATAAGCAGCCAATCCTCTAACTCTCTCAGCAGATCTCCAAGACTCGATATTGGTTGAGAGTAGTACAGTCAGCGAATCCTTAAGGTCATTTCCGGCGTGCAATATCGCAACAAAAAGCTTTTCCAGAAGGGCTTGAACGCGAGGTCCCGACAAGCACACATCTAGGCCGGAGATGACAGCGATCATCATCTACGAGAACGCATCCAGGTGTTGCTGATCTTCAAACTTTTTCTTTTTACCCCGGTGGATGATATTTACTTCGGACCATCGAGAAGTCATCTCAATGGGATCGATGAGGCCTTCCCGCTTCATGATGGAGCTCGGACGCTCATTGATCGATTCGAAGAGCTCTTCGTCGAGTCGCGCGGTGAGGAGCCAGTTTCCGAATTTGCGGGAATGATCAACCAGAGCTGCCAGATCTCCAGGAGAGATTCCTATGGCTAAGAGACTCCTGACTCCTGTCTGGGGTGCAAGAGACATGTTCGAGTGTAGACGGGGCTGAGCATGCGAGGGAAGACACGGGATTGGCGAGAGTGCAAATGGCGGTGGTGATGTCCAGTCGATGTATGAGATTAGAAATAAGCAAGGAGAATATGTCTGGTAGAGCGGAGACGAACTATGGATGCGAACTCGAAGACAAGATGAAGTTTGAATGAAGAGAGAATCCGGGAAGGTTCCCACAATTTTCCTCAGCCGAAAAGCCTCCTCATACAAGAAGGCTGTGCCGCATGAGGCAAGGTGATACCACAATGTATTGGACAGAGCCGGGGTACCGCGATTGCATACCTTCAGCCCCGCCTCGCCACCTGCCAATAACACAATCCTCCTCCTTCCAAACAATCGACCTGTCACCAAAAGTCAGCAGAACATCTCTGTGTATCTCCTAAAAGCCCACCGAAATACATGGACATTACCTATACTCAACTTCAACGCCGCATCCACCACTTCTGCCTCCCACCCATCCACCGCGTCCCTCAAACCCTCAAACCCACTCCTCCCCGCCCCATCACCAGCCCCACCATCATCACACGCTTCCGCCCAGAACCCCCCCAACATCGCACCCCAAGCCAGCAACACCCCCGCCAGCGGCTTCGACACGACATCGAAACCTTTCGAGTGACAGTCCAGTCCGCGACAGGTTCTCGCAAGCACCCGAAATCTTCACTACGGAGACACGCCGAAAGTCCACGGACCCTGCAAAAGAATTCATATCAATTCATATGCCATACTCAGAGTCATAGAATCCATTAACGCGACATGCCGCCCGCTCAAAAAAATGCCGACTCCCTTGCTCAACTCATGCCAAATAGGTATACGTCCCATCCTCTTCCCTCTCAATGTAGTCTTTCTCAATCAACCTATTTCCAAGACGTTAGCAAAATCTCTCCCCTATACCACTGCCCACCTTCTCACCAACAATCATATCTACCACAGCGTCCAAAAGAAAGGATTCCGGAAAATGGAGCCAAGCAAGAAGCAAGCAGATGAAGGACAACATACTTCTCAATATTCATCTTAATCTCCCCCACCTCCACCGCCCCCCTACTCTTCGTCTGCCCAATAACCTCCGCCACCAACCCCGCATGCGTAATCGTCTTCCTCCCCTTCATAATCCGCACAATCGCCGCCTGCGTCTCATACTGCCGATCCTGCTGCACCCTCTCATGCGTCTCCTTATTCTCCTCTTTCGTCTCCTTCAGCTGAATCTGATTGATCTTAATTCTAAATTTCGGATCACTGAATGCCTCGTTGATGCTGAAAGTATCGCTTTCGGATACTTCTTTGCCTTTGGGGAGTTTGTTGAGAACGCGAAGTTTTGCGCAGGCGAGAGATTGGAGCGTGCGTTTGAGCTCGGGGGCGGGGAGAGAGGTGGAGGAGGAGATGGAGGCGTAGGTTAATGTACCGGAGGCGGGGAGGTTGTTGAAGAGTGCGAGGACGATGGCTTGGAAGCCGGAGACTTGCAGTTCCTTAACCCCCTTAGGAAACTTCGCTTTCACAACACTATGAGCCAGTGCATGTTTCCAAGTCAACCTCCTTCCCGTATGTTTATGCAAATAATGGGCTTCATATTTCTGCAAATGCCTCTGCACCTCATCCGGCAGATTGACCTTAACATCCGGATACGTAGGCCAGGCCGAAGCAGACAACACGCTGACCTGCAGATCGAGTGTCGTTTTCGACGTGTTGCTCAAACTCTGCTTGTACGAAATCATCTCTTCGCGTGCCATTTCTTGGTCTTTGAACATTTGTTCGAGGTTGTGGGTGAAGGACGAGCCGCACTCGCCTTTTAGTTTGGACAGCATGCTGCGTTCGGCGTCTTGGCTGGCGCTACGGCCCATGAGGAGGCGTCGCGCGAGATCTTTCTTGTAGAAGGCTTCGAAGACGTCTTTTCCTTCGATGAAGCGGAAGAGCTCGAGGCCTTGGTCGAGCTGGCGGTCGAGCTCAGCGTCTTCATCTCCGGTGCTTGCTTCGCCGCGCTTCTCTGCTGCGTCGCGATCTTTGGCGTCGGAGATTAGGGAGCGGGGGACTGCTTTTAGACCACCGCGGAGGAGGAGGTCGATGTACTTGGCGATC
The DNA here is from genome assembly GCA_037179335.1 of Cyclaneusma minus. Classification (NCBI taxonomy): domain Eukaryota; kingdom Fungi; phylum Ascomycota; class Leotiomycetes; order Marthamycetales; family Marthamycetaceae; genus Cyclaneusma; species Cyclaneusma minus. The sequence continues at coordinate 107,408 of JAKZHN010000023.1, read as the reverse complement.
ATCTCGCCGACTTTCGAGTTGCCTGTTCCCCACACGGCCTGCGCTTTTCGATCGTTGATGAAGTTCCCGAATGCCTCGCGTAAGCTGTATGTGAAGAAGTCGTCTTTGTGGAATGCATCCCGAATCACGACTTCTAAACCTCGTTTCATCTCTAGCAGACGGACGACCATCTCATCGCCCCTTTCCTTATCACCAACAATAGCAGCGCCGGCGGACTTGATATAGGCTTCCCATGGTGCCTTCAACTGTTGATGGATCTGGGAAAGCTTGAGAAGATCATAGAGTTGCCGCAACGAACCGATAGCATGGGTGTCCAGAAGTTCTGCTACGCTTGACTCTTTGAGTAGCATATCAGTCATATTAAGGACAAGCCGTTTTTGCGCCACTTCTTGTAAAGCTCGCTTAGTACTGCTATCGAAGTTGTAGGTATCACAACGCAATGCTTCTCTGTATATCAGCTTCTCGCAAGACGAGACATAATCGCGAAGAGAAGAAGTGAGGTGTCGTTCGGCGAATGTTTGAAAGTATTCCCGGGAATGCTGCAAGAAGTATGTTTCGAATATCTTGTAGGTTCCAAGGACATGTACCATCGTCACACTCCCTTTCAACAGACCCCCATCGAAGAGATCTTGTATCCCGTTTCTCCCCTCAACATCGTTTTTCCTGTCAAGATGAACCAAATAAGCCATGCCCTCGATCGCTTGGTGTGAAAGCGACTCCGGCGTAGGGGCTTTTTGGGGGAACACTGCTTCTCGGAACGCCTCTATCGCGACATCGTTAAGCTGAGCGAGGTCTTTTGTAACCAGAAGATATGACCGATCCAAATAGCTGAAAATCGACCGCATAAGAATCTGCAGAGTGAACATTAGGTTACAAAATCAAGACAGTACTGGCGAAGAATGTGCTTACAGTTTGACCGGACCACATCTGCCAGTGACGAAGCACAGGGCGTAATGCATCGATGTAGCCGGCTCGAGACTTTAAAGAGGATCCCGCCTCTGCCAGAATAGACGGATACAGCTGCTGTTTCACGTACGTCCGTATCCGATCATACATATGCTTGTAGAGTTCATCCGAGCGACCCCAGCGGCACGTATCCTCTACGCCACGATACAGACGCTCCAACGACTGCTCCGGCTGCCGTCCCTGGAAGATACTCGTCAGAGCAGCATCTAGCTCATCCCACGTCTGCTTATAATAAGCATCGAGATTCGCTCTACTCGTCCTTAAATTCTTGACCACAATCTTCTTCGCTCCAGTATGAGGTTGGAACTTCGACGTGCGCTCTTGACCACTCATTCGCTCAGGACGGAAGGCAAGACCCAAACTCATAGCGTCGGCCGGACCGTGAGAGTTCTTCAGTCGCTTTGAGGCCGATAGCTGCACGTTGCCCTTCGAGTCGGATAGAGGGTCTTGGTCTGCCTTCTTCAGATGCTCGGAGATGGTACTTTGGCGGATCGAGGACTTGGTGTCGCTGGGGTCCCTGGTCGGGAGGGTCTGCTGGCCGGAAAGTCGTCGCTTGCTCTGCGATCGTGGACCAGCCAGATTATCAGCAGTCTGGTTCTGCTGGGACTGCATCTACTGCACGAGGCGTCCGACGGCGGACATTGAACGCGGGGAGAGGTTTTGGTTCTGGGTCGGCGGGGTTTGAGGATTTCGGGTCGATGCGTGGGGGATTGGTAGATCTTAAGGGGTATGGGCTTGGCGGAAACTTGCGCGGATTGTGGCGAGAGAATGGACGTCCGACGATAGAGTATTCGAGCGGTGGTAGTTGGATCAATTAACGCGAAAATGCTGAAATGACAAAGGACGTCACGATCGCAAGAGCAATCGACACCTCGATAACGACGGTTATCGTCCGAGCTTCCTTAATGCCGCTCGGGCCTCGGGCTGCTCAAAGCCGCTTCGGGACGGTGCGGGCCCGAACTGTAAGAATATCCGATTCAAGTCTTGGGGGGTTAGGTCAAGTTCCTGACTCTCGAAGTTTTGTTGCACGTCGACCAAGGGATCTGGGAAAAATGGTAGAGCTTGAAATTCTACACATATTAATGTATAACACACCTGGGTTTGGACACTCGGAGCTCGTATAATGGTGGTTTAGTTGGGGCTAAGGTAATTCGGAATTCCCCCGAGGAAACAGCTTAGCAGCTACAGTTTCCGGGGGAGAAGTTACTGGCTGGTATAGGAACCTTTGTCGCGATAATTGCAACATGGACATGGATATATCACAATATGTACGGATCATGCTGTCAAGAAAACAGAAACGAGCGCTTCTACCCATTTTTAGTCTGGACGCAACACCAACCAATGCCGCTGACTATCCACGCCTTCACTACCCATTCTCGCCACTCATGTGAACGTGTTCACAACACTCCTCCTCATATCGCGGCTTTCACCCTCAAACTGTATTGTCTCGTTAGCACACACTCCGTATCGTAGGAAGTTCAAGCAGTCAGGAACAACTCACCCCCAAAAAATCCGTCACACTAATAAGGAACAAAAACTGCTCCGCCAGCTCTTCCACTTCTTCTCCCACCTTGTCCCCACCAATACCAGCACTCCTCTTCAAGACCCCCATAATGATCCCCCTGTTCTCCTGCAGAAAGCTCCTACCCATCCCCACCGTCCCCTCATTCCCCTTGCCCCTCGTCAACACCGCGGCATTAACAACGCGCATCACATAAGCCAGCAGCTCATTATGTCTCTTCACCGCGACCTCCACATCCTCCGAATGCGAAGTATCGAGTTCTGGGTCATAGGAAAAGAGTCCGGAGGAGGAGATGGCGGAGAAGAGGCCGGAGGAGAGGACGAAGGCGGCGCCGGGGCGCGTTTGGCAGATGCGGAGGAGGAGAACGAGCTTGGATTTGATGTACGAAAGTTGGAGGTCGAGGTCTGCTTGTTGCAAAACACGAGAATGGTTAGCTTCTGCTTCTCATTCCACGCAACCAAGACGCACACACTCGGAATATATGAAAAGAAAGGGAGGGGAAACTTACCAGCTCTCTCAGTCTCCTGCACCTCCTGCAAAATATGCCTCAGGCTGTCCACCAGCAGTCCAACAAAGTTGAGACGTACCAGGCACTCCACAACATACTTCCCATCCTCCTCCTTCCCACCCCCTACCAGCTCCCCCAGCAACAACAACGCACTAATCCTCGTCCCAGCCTCACCACTCAATGCATCATCACAAATAACATCAATCAACCTCTCCCCACTCGCCTTCACTGTCCGCGCACTCTGTCTCTTCAACCCCTCATAGCCCTCTCCCAGAACCACAATACTGCTCAAAAAGCCACAACTGATATCATAAAGTACCTGTCTCAAGACAGTATTGCCTACGGGCGATTGCACAGCTCTCAGCGAAGTACGGAATAACTGCAACAGCGAATCAGAAGCCTGATGTCCGATCTCACCAGCTTCGAAAGATGCAGGTGTCAGGTTCAGACTGAAAAGCAGCGAGCGCGCAAGTCGTGCAATGCACAGGGTCTCAGCAGCGGATTCTTGCGCAAGGGTCTCGAGCTTCGGCAAGATGATAGTAAGAGCGTTAATCGCGAAACTGGTCTTTGCTGTTCCTTCGAGGCCATTGGATTCCACAGCTACTAACATAAGCCGTACCCATGCTTGCAGTGTACGTAATCGGGAAGCGACGAGTTGCTTGACACTGTTGTCGATTTGCAGATACGCAAGGATATCAGAAGCTTCAGCGATCAGCGCAGCGTCTTCTTGTGGCGTGAGTTGGCCTTCTGGGGAAGTGCGGATGAGTTCGGCGCGCTTGAGGGCGAGGAGTTGCTCGACTTTGGGGAGGTCGTAGATGGGGGTTTTGTTCGGGCGGGAGGTGATGCAGACGCTGAAGTCGATGGAGGCGAAGTGTTGGATGGAGGGGACGGGTGGGTCGAGGGCGATTTCGAGTTCCATGAAGTCGAAGAGGTTGAAGACTGTGGGGTTGAGGATTGTTTCGCCGTCGTCGAGGGTAGTGGCTCCTTGGAGTGTGGCGAAGATTCGCTGTTTCAGGGAGGGAGAATGGCCTTGGATGACTTGGCAGAGCTCGGCGGCGCTGTATTCGAGGAAGGCTGCTCGGCGGTCGAGGAACTCGGAAAGACAGATGGCGGATGAGGAGAGGAAGAATCTTCCATCTCCGATCGTGCAGCCCTCGAATGGCGTTCCTGGCTGGATCACAGGTTCGTTGACAAACATGTTAAAGAGCAACGATGCACTTCTCAATTCATCCATGACGATCTTACTGGAGACGGGCATTTCCCACAGCGTTTTCATGATACTCATGCTCTGGGACTTCAGGTGAACAAGGTGAGTTCTGAAACCACCCTGTTCATCCGACATGGGAAGCTCCAGGATAAGACTCAAGACCGTGTGAAAGAGCGACGCCTCCTCCGAGAACAAACTGTCGCGATCGACCCAAAGTCCAGAAGCGCCGCATTGAAAGCCGAGTAGCAAATGGGCAATGTTTGGGCGGTCGGGGACCGCTTCAAGACAAGCAGCGAGGAAGTCCAAGATTTCCCCTTTGATAAAGAAAGAGGGCGAATCTGGCTCTTGATCCAGGTCAATCGGCGACTTGAGGTCGACAATCAGAGATCGACAAATGCTGTCACCATCATTGTTGTTCTCGAGAGCAGCTACGGTCCTGTCACGGTCAGGTTGGCCCAAACCATTCCGAGTGGGGGATGTCAGCTTTGGCGACGTAGAAAGTTTGCTCAAGAGTCTCAGTGATACAGTCGTCAGAATCGTATGGCCCGCGCCACAGTAAAGTCCCAAATCATTGATCAGTGATAAGTTTGTTAGGACACCATCTTCGAAAGATGCGAAAGCGGAGTTGGCGACAGATCGTCGACGATGGCCTTGTTGTAGCTTGATCAATGGCCTCACAATGTCCAGATAGGTAGCCTGCAAGTCCATAATCATAGTGAGCACCTCGATCCCACGCACTAAGCCCAGAACCATGGGAGAATCCGGAGAAGCGTTGCCGAGCTCCATGGGATCTTGGTGAACGGCATTAAATAGAGCTTGCATGACTTTGTCGCTGAATACCCATTCCATAACTCGTGAGAAAGGGTGAAGCTTCACGTAAGCCGCAAGGCTTGACGTCGAGATTGCATCGTCAACATTGACATTCGACCTGTTAGCAAATATGACGAGATCCTCGTTGAAAGTACCCAGACATTTCACGATGAAGTCCAAGCACGTGAGGCGAAGCAGTCGAACTTGGACAATATCGGTAAGCTCAGCAGTCTTCTGGCCGAAAACTTGCCCTAGAGCAAAGTCGAGATACGGGTCGATACCCGTGGCACGTGCCTTCGTACCGAGCTCTTCGGGGAAGGGCAACCCATCGTTAAGCGTCCCGTCTGCCTCGTAAGGTGAAACCAGCGATGTCAAAAGCTTGATGAAAGCATTTGGCTCTTCGAATCCAGTACTAATTTCGCGGAAAATGCGATCTGCGTGCCATGAAGGCGAGGTATGGGGAGCGCTCTTTCCCAGGGTCATTGATTCATCCAACGGGAAAAGCCAAGCATCGAGTTCAAGCCAGACTTGCTCGCCGATATCTTTGGTGTTGTGGGTAAGAATCGATTCCAGGGCATCGAAAGCACACGCCCGAAGTCGTGAAGGTATCTGGCTTCCAGCCAATTGGAAAATCAAATCTGTGATGCGGAACGAAATCATGTTTCCTGTCAAGAACTCTCTGACACTTGCACTTTGTCGGCAGAGCTGAGCAATAAGGCGTAGATAACACTCAAGCATCATGGCAGATTCCGGCTCAGTCTCGGTCAGATCAGCCGCCTGATGCTTTCCTGACCGATACACACGTGATGGAATCGGGGCCGGGGCTTCGCGGATTTTGGATGAGAAGAAGACCAACTCTTTGAAAATCTGGTTCCAGGTCAAGGAGTGATTGCGTCTCAATTTGGCGGACCCGGCAATGCCTTCTTCGAGTAGGAATTTGTGTGCCGAAGTTGCACAATCTTCGTCCTCGGATATCGCTCGGAGGAGTTCACAGAATGCACTGACAAGGGGTGTGGAAGCTCGGCGAGATGCCCAATGTAGGAATCCAGCCAGATTACTGTCGGGGTCGGACCAAAATCCTTGGGCTGCATCTGGTCGGCCTTCAAATGCAAAAGACCCGATCACCAGAAACCTCTCCAGATCCAACTCGTGGTCATGCGACATCTGTCGTTGCTCATCCTCCTCAGTTCGAAGTCTCCGAAGGACATCTGGCATGTTTGTGATGAATGCATCGATAAATGTTTCCAACTGCTCAGCGATGGTCATCTGGAATGAAGTAGAGAAGGCGACAGAATCGGGAATTAATGGTGGAGCTTTGCGTTGAAGCCATTGTCGAAGACCATGGCGCGCTGGGTCGTACCAGTCGACTGATCTCGTGTCTGCAGAGATAGACAACATGAAGTCGAAGGCGCCATCTTTGAGGGCTTCCATGAATTGCTGAGAGCGCTTCCGGTTGTCTAGAGTTTTGAAGGTCAGCCATAGAAATCAAAATATATAGGGGATAGGTGGTCCAGACCTTCTTCCAAGTTCATATCTCCACCTGGTAGAGCATTTGGGTTATCCAAATACCACCCACTGTATTCAGCCAGCCACCACGCAACCACAGCGGCGTGAACATAATGTAGAGTCCACGTATTTTGATCGGATTTGGTAATCAGCTCGTCGTTCAGGGATTTGACTTGCTCTTGTGAACTATGGCCTTCTGTGCTACCGTACCAGGAGATAGCAGCTGTGACACTGGGCATGTAATGTGCTGTCATTCGTTAGCATGCAATTAACAGTATAAGGAATGCACATACCGAGTATGTTATCGTATTTGTCAAACGTCTTGAGTGTTCTCAGAAGGTATCGGAAATCGTCAATAGTTGAATGATTCGTCTTAATGAGGTAGTGCACAATAACACCTAGAGCCTCATGCTGTTGAATGAGACTAACTCGCTGGTATTCCATAGTTTCCGGGAGGTCCAACTTTCGGTCTTGGTTCAGAACACTTGCGCCATTGACCTTGTCGGCCAGAGTCTGCAGAGACTTCTTGATGTCGGTCATGCCAGTGAAGCATTTCTGGATGTAGTGTGACTTATTTCCGCCAGCCGCTGGCTCTTTGACTATGCGATCTACAAGACCTTGCATGTACAGCTTCACATTTTCTTCACCTTCCGTATCTGCCGATAGTTGTAGTATCAGGCGCAGACAGTCGAGGACGTACTTGCGCCGTTGGTGGAATTGCAGTATCGAACAGTCAAGAACGGATCGTCCCATAACCCCTGCATCTTCCTGGGCCTCGAAGAATATTTTGGCCGCTTCCAACTCGTCAAGATCCAGAACTTCTGCGAGCTGTAATGCGCCCTCCTTGAAAATCTCGTTGACGGAGTAGACTTCATCGCGTATTTCGACCTTCCCTGGTTGCGCCAGTCGTTAGCTATGCCCCTACTTGAGCAGAACAGTATGCGCCATGCGCCATGCGCCGCCCTCAAGAAATGGAGCTTCCGTACCAGTCATAAGCTTCTGCCTGCTTTGATCATTTCGGGGCTTTTTGGCGAGCAAATTCCGAAAGGCTTCAATGCTGCTCTCCAGCTGGGCAGATAGCCTCTCGACATTGCCCAGCCGCGACTCAGCGAGCGCAAGTAGATCGGTATGCAGGATCTGGAAGCCAGCAAGGCCGATGTCGTCTGCCATTGTTGCGCTTCTGGGTGAAGGAGGTTTCGTGGGTGCGCGGTCGTAGAAGCGCAGAAGCTTCTCTTGTTGATTCGAGAATCGAGGTGCGCGGGAGCGGAATTCAGGTAGTCCTGCAATGGAATCGGAGGTGAAGTTCAACAGCGGAGTTGCATATGGCGGTGCTCGGGGTATCCAGGAATTTCCGGGACCATGGTCTGGCGGGAGCTCGAGAGCTGGAGCCGGCGGCAGCAAATATTTGGTTGCGGTCCGGGGGAGCTTCAACGTTCCAGGCAGCTTCAATTTTTGGTGATGAGCACGCGAAAGTGAAAGTCCGCCGCGTGTCAAAAAGCGGTAAGGTCATTTCGTTAGCGCCATCTTTAAAGCAACGTCAGCTACGAAGCTGAACGCGCTGTGTTTGAACTTGGACACGCTTTTTTGTGACAAGGTGGACTTTTCGCCACTAGGTGCCAATGTCTAATGAGGAATATATTTCATCAATAATAAAAATAGTCTTGATCACTAGGCATACTATAAATAATAAAACAAAAACAATTGCAATCGTCTACAATCGTCGTGCTAAGTCTAAGTCGTGCACGGTCCATCCTCACAAAAAGCCAATCGAAGCGCGCCCGTTCTCTCAAACCGCATCTTGCCTTCTACCGTATCGAATACCCCCCGGTCCATCCGGACTCTCTCAGTCCCGTCCGTTCTGTCGTTGCCCAATTTCCAACCGCTAAATACCCCTTTTTTGTAATCACTGTCTTTATCTGCCTATCCAGACTTCAATTGTTCCGTCCGACTCAGTCTCGTCCGTTGTGATGCGTCTAGTGCAGCCTTGTGACCTGGTGCAGCAGCCACTTCTTCCCCCACAACTTCTTCTCCCACAAATTCTCCCGCGACTCCTCTCACAACTTCGTCTCAAATCAATATCATGATGACCTTTGAAGCATAGTTTGCCTGGTCCACCACGACAATCCTAAGCCCACTTTCAGCATGGCCTCTTACCGTGGCTCCACGAAGGACCTGAGACTGGACGATGTGCTGGGTAAGAAATTTGAGCACCTTCGCCATGGCAAAGTTCCCAGCTAATCCTGCATTGTCCAAACAGATTCGCTCAGAGCACGAACGCAGACTGAGAGCACGAAAGGCTTGACTAGTAGGTTTGGTCACGTGAGAACTTCGTGCAAGGCCACTGACGAAGGCAGATCTCAAGCTGATCTTCGACTCTAAGACCTTTAAGACCCTCCACTTGTAAGTATTGGACCCAAATTCTGTGGCACAAATACTAACGCACAGCATCAGAGATCGACTCACGCTCAAGTCCTACAACGAGATCTTTGACGCCCTTTTCAAGCTTGTCATCGAGGCCAAAAAGAATTTTCTTAATTCCAAGAAGAATACTGCCGAAAAGGCCGCGGCGAGACTCACTACCTGCGCTGAAGCTCTCTATGCCGTCATCAGAGCCGGTAATACCACACTCAAACAGAAAACATCCAAGGCTGTCATTGAACACATCACCCAAGCCTTGCCGACAGCAGAGGGTCTGTACCACCCAACTCTTGGCCTTCACTATGTGAAGATTCTGGCTGCGGTGCTCAAGTACCAGCCTCATGTCGAACATCTTTCCGATGAAGACTGGCTGGCTACTGTGGACTTCTGCTTGACCAGTCTCGACTTGTACTACAGCCAGGATGATGAGGAGTCTATGTCCCGAGGAGGTACACTTGGAACTATGGCATCGTCTAGTCGATCTGCAGCTAGCGTCTCTGCTAACAAGCCGAAGATTACGAAACGTAATGCAGATGAGCTTGTGGAATGCCTTCAGTCACTCGTTGTAACACCGAATGCCCCTATCTCGAAAAGATACAAGGAGCTGTCCACCACTATCATCCAGTTTCTCAGAACCCGAGGGGCGATTGTGGATCCCTCACACCAGAGAGCATTTTCGGCGATCAATGCGGTATTTTCATATGCCAGTGTGGCTGACACTGTGGACGACACTGGTTCGGCTTCTTCGGCTCACTCCACCGTCCGAGATCTCGTGCCCCTTATCACTGGATGGTGGTCCGCGAAAGTCAATCTTCGGGATGAGATGCTGAACAATGCGAAGGACGAGATGCTAATCTTCCTTCTGCGGAGCCATAGCCTCCTCCAGGCTGCTACAGAGAGTTGGAGGCCGGGGAGCCAGGTGGTCGAATTCTTGCAGATCGCTCAGGACCTGCGGAGCACACTTCGGGACGAATATTCACGCCGTTCGGACCGTGACCATCTGCAGCATGATGACTTGGAGCTCTCGACCGACGATAAGATGGGCCAAATGGCTGCTTTTTCTCTCCACAATATGTATCTCAGATCACACACTGCTGTTGCAGAGCGAAACTGGGCTCTCGTGCAGGTTCTGGGCTACCTCGAAAGCTGTTTCGACGGCTCACTTCAGCGAGGAGCATCAAAACGGAGCGAAAATGAGGATGGCGAGGATAGCGAGGATGACCGCGACACTTCGCAGCCACGCAAGCGGAGAAAGGCAGATCAGGAGCATTACAGCGCGCTGGATCTCATAAATTCAGGGACAAGCCCGGGAATTCGATTGACGGCAATCCAGACTCTGACATTCCTTGTCGGCAGTTCCAATTTTTCGGCTCGGCAACTCGACGATGTGCTCTCTGAACTCGTACCTTGTATCCATGATGCGCATACTGAAATCGTCTCATGGTCGATGCTCGCCATAGCCAGGTAAGTACCTCTATTGCAAGACTCAGAGTCCACTCACTAACGGGAATAGCTGCACGGTCCACTTCTCGTTCACTGGCGAGGAAACAAAGTTCGACTGGCTAGCTTTGTGGCAAACCGCGGCAAAGTTCGTTCCAATCCCTGCTAATTGCCGCTCCGCGTGCCATCTTCTTCATTCCATCTTGGCCAGAAACTTGGTACAGTTTCGAGACGTGGCAGAAGCTGCCACAGCCATGATATCTTCAGCTGATATCAGCACTCCCGCTACGCTTTGTGATGCCTCGTTATCCTTGATGTCCCACCTTCTAGGTCTAGTGCATGTGGAAGTTCCAAGTGCAAGTCTCGGTGCTTGCAAAGACAGTCTGAAGTGGCTTTTTTCGAAGTGGGATACAAGTAAGATTCCTTACCCCTAAACTGACGTGATACTAACCTTCAATAGCTGACAAACTTTTTATGTCCCAATCCCACGTGAATCCAATCGACATCTTGAATCTTCTCTGCACTTGCCTGCGAGCTGAGAGGCCTCAAGTCGCCACCGACGTAGCATTCCCTAGCGGCGTTATTGGCCAAGCTTGGAGATCCCATTTGCGATTCGAGGATACCATACGTTATGTTCTTCTCCAAGAGCCTATGAGCATTGTCTCGGCCGGATGTTGCCTTTGCTTCCCCTCGGTTAAGCAATCTGAATCCGAAAGGGCCGTGCTGACAAAGCCAGATGAACAGATGCAGCGACTCGTCTTGGACTTACTAGTTCCCAAGTATCAAAGTCTCATGATGCTGTATTTGAACGGGGAGTCATCACGCGCGTCACCAGAGATGCTCGGTAACGCGGCCTCGATAGTTGTCACGGGTTGCCTCACGTACACACTGGTCGAACAGGCACAGGGAAATCACTTGTCAAACTTGGGGATGTGGCCTGTAGATCTTGGCGGTTTCATCATCAGGGCTCTGCAACAAATTGGCGAAAGCTGGAGTGCTGTTGGTGAGATTTCTCAGCAATTGAGGCCCTACCTACCCTCCATTCATTCGTCCACTTTCATGGAAGAATGCCGCAAGGATGCTCCTCTTCAGCAGTTTGTCGTTAATTTGGCCGAGAAGCTCAGCCGCAGTAGACTCGCTTCCCAGGAAGCCCGGAACAATATCGCTGAAGATTCAATGGACCTCGATGACGATTTCGAGACTGAGGTGAGCCAAAATCGTTCTGACAACACCAAATTCGATCTAGGCCGTCAAGACGATGCCATTTGCTGGACCCCAACGGCATTTCAAGCGACATTCTCTGCTCACTTAGCTCTTATTCATTCGGTGCACTCTGAACAAGAGCAAACAACCCTGGTTCCATCTATTTTCATAGATCATCTTCTCTCTCTGGAAGAAAATGAATTGCTATTTTGTCGTAGCATGATCCAGGAACTGGTCCGGTCAGATCTATCCATTTCCGTCACGGACACCAACAGTATAATGAATTGGATCGGGCGTCTGGTCAATTCGTACCCCGTCCAATGCTCAGAAGTCATGTTTGGACTGGTCCTTGGCCTTCTCAGGGGCCTCGTCCCAAAGTGGTGCGACGGCACAAACGCCGACCTGACTGATGCTGCCAACGATCTTTACGAATGGCTTATCCCGCGAGTATTCCACAATCGTCTCGTCAGACTATCGGTAGGGGCTCAGATTAGTCTTGCCAATCTGCTGCTGGATCTTCTTCAAATTCAGCCTGATTTTGGCGTATCAATATCTGCCAAGATGTCAGCGCGCACATGTTACTTTGATCTCCTGAAAGAAGGAGATCTTCGTGCCAAGTTTCACATCGGGAACCGCATTCCTCAAATCTTTGAACTAGACGACCTCAAGAAACACAAAAGCGTTCTGCAAGACGTGGTTGACCGTCTGCCTTTGGAAGATTACTGGGTTGAGGCCCTCAGTTTTCGCTTGCGGGTTTTGTCCTTAATAGCATCCCGATGGCCAACGCTACTCCGCAACTGCGTTTACCACATATTCGAGGTTCCCGGAAACGTTTATGAAGCGACGAATCATGCAAGACGGTGCATCTCTGATGTGTCGAAGGCCCTATCTCTGCGGCAGCCTCGGGAACTATTGCGACTGTTTGCTTCTCAGACCTTGTATACTTGGCTTCAGAAAAAAGAAATCGAAGACATACCATTTCCAATATTCGGGTACAAGACGCTGGAGGAGCTGCTTGATGACGTACAGGAAGATGCAATAGCTTTGCTGTGGATGCGCGGTCAGCAGGGAGCCGCCGAGAAGCTCGCCGAGCTTCTCAACACGCCACTGGAAGAGCTGCTGAGGGGCAATTTCACCAAAGTGATGGCTTACAGCGTTGCTGTTGATATGCAGAACAGAACTTCATCGCCTCGGAAGCTGAAAGAGAAAGGAGAATCTGCCGAGAAACGTTTGCAATCTGAACTTGGGCCAGGTATGTTCCAAACTTGCGTCCAAAACCACTTTGTAGACATCGTGGCCACATTTTATCAACATCTCGACACAGAGGAAGCCGTCGAGGAAGCGTTTGAGGAAGATCTTGAGGATGATAGCGGCCTTTTTTCAGCAGCGCAGAGAATAAGGCAGATGAAAGCCGTTTACAGTTCTGAAGCCCTCCTACCGCCCTGTCAACAGCCTGAGTTTAAGCCCGAGAATCTGGCCGATCAAATCGAGCATGTTTCCCGCCAGACCCAGTTCGAGGTGCGACAGATGTACGGTGTGCCCGCAGTGGTGACTGCAATTGCTAGAAAATTGCTCAGCACTATCCACCAATCACTGGGTTCATTGCATACGTGTGCAATCATCCGAAAGCTGCGCGTTCTGATAGCAGTCGTAGGGCCGGAAGCTCTGGAAGGCTATCCTCTGGAAATGCTGCTACACTCCATCAGACCATACGTCACGGACGCTGAATGCGCTGCTGACACTCTTGGTATTATGCGCTGGCTGCTTGAAACAGGGATTTATTATCTCCAGCAGAGGCCATCATTTCTGGCCGGTATGTCTATCTCTACCTTGTTGTCTGTGAGGTCCTTCCTGGATTCAACCAAATCCAGCACGACGCAGGACAGCCAGCACGTGGAGACGTTGTCAAAGGCTCAGAATTTCCATACTTGGTTTGGGAAATACCTATCGCGGTATTCGACTGCTGCTCTACCAGATGAGCAGCTGTTGAAGAGGATGGTCAAGGCAGCACACGAGAGTCGAAGAGGCAATGGCGTCGGCAACCATAAGCCACGCAGTCCTGAAAGCAGATTGCTAGCTTATGTCATTGGTGTTTGTGAGGACCCAGACGGTGGTCGAATGCTCCTCAACCGCCCTTCGCAAAAGCTGGTATTCTCTTTGTTGTGTTCGGACTTCGAGCAGCCGCACGACTTTGGCAGCGACTTTCTCGGTCCCGATGAAGGAGCTGTTCTCGTTACACCTCTGATATGGGAGCTCAGCCGTACCTGCGTCACGAACAAGTCTTTCAACGCCTGGATTGCTCGTGCACTCGGAAGAGGATTTTTAACCACTGGTCAAGTCAAAGATGACCTTTTCCGCGAATCAGGGATCAGCCAAGCTACAGCTGACTTTGATTTTGAGTTGAGTTCTGCACAAAGGATACTGCGTCTTCTGGGCGAGTTAGCACTCGGTGACGATCCTCACGCTGCAGAAGTCGCAGAAGCAACCCTGCGACTTATTAACCCTGACGGTATCGAGGACTCGCCAGCTCCAGGAGTTCTCTCTGACGCCATCTGCAAAGCCTCGTCTTGGGCGCCATACCCCTTATCGCCAAGTGATGTGGCCATGAATCAGCTGAGCTGGGTGGAGGAAGATCCATACAACACAGGTGCCATCACCCAGAAGACCTTTATGCGAGATCTAACCATCGAACTATGCATGTCCATTGACGATCCCATATTATCCAGGCTACCTGGTGCACTCAGCTCTGTGGAGGGTTTTGCTCATGATGCTTTCCCCTTCATCTTACACCAGGTTTTGGACTTGGCACACCGTAAAGTAACACAAGTGCCGGTGAAACAGAGACTTTCCGTGGCATTCCGTGAATGGCTTTCGAGTGAAGACAAGTCTGCGCGGTCCAGTATCAAGCGAATGATCGAGAGTCTCCTGTACCTTCGCATGCGAGTCATACCATACGAGAATTCTTCTGCAGACCGGTTACACTGGCTTGATATCGACTACGCTGTAGCAGCTAAAGCTGCAGCCAGGTGTAGGATGTTCAAGACGGCTTTGCTGTTCATTGAGATATCAGTCTCTGAACAGAGTCGAACATCTAGGCGATCTTCCACGGTGAAAGTCCTCGAGCCCACTGATCTGCTTCTTGAGATCTTCCAAGACATCGACGAACCAGATAGCTACTATGGAGTTGAACAACAAGCTACTCTCAGCTCCATACTCTCTCGGCTGGAATTCGAACAAGCTGGACAGAAAAACTTGTCTTTCCGCGGAGCACGATATGACAGCCATCTACGCAGTCGGGATCCAGCTGCCACATCGGACGCGGGGCATTTAGTCGCCGCACTTGGTATGCTTAACCTCGATGGTCTGGCACGCTCAATGCTCAATTCTCAAGACAAAATTGGTCTGGACCCAAGCTCAAGAGAGACATTGTTCCGAGCGTCACGCAGACTCGAGCAGTGGGACATTCCTGTACCTGCAGCATATGAAGGCGTCTCGGGTAATATCTACAAGGCATTGCAGACCGTCAATACAGCTACAGAACGTGATCTTATGGTCGAAGGCATCAACGATGCTCTAAGAACCACATTATCGGGTTTGGAGAAGAATGGTTCTAGTGCTCTGGCCGTGAGGCAACATCTTCAATCCTTGGCTATTATGGCCGAGATACACGAGGTGATCACGTCGAAAAGCAAAGACGACCTTCAGAAGACCCTAGAGAGGTTTCAGTCACGACAATCGTGGATGAAGACTGGAAGGTAAGATACCCACAAGGCGAATATGAATTTCGACAAAAGCTGATGATTTCTAGATACGAGGATGTCGGCCACATAACCTCATGCAGAGATATTACCATGAGCTCTCTCAGCAGACGACCAGAGCTGCGCGAGATTGTCAACGTCGAGGCTTCGGATGCCAGACTGATGCAAGTCAAGTCGATGCTCTTGTCATCGAATCTGTATCGTGCACATGGTGCGCTGCAGGAATCTCTAACATCAGCTGCCCACTTGTCAAGCATGATCCAGCCTTGCAAAGAGTTGGATATCAATATTGAGGCTGTGGCTAGTATGGCACTAGCAAATGCTCTATGGGAACAGGGCGAGATGGCTACATCCATTCAAGTGCTACGAGACTCGGACCAAAACTTTTCACCAAAAGACCAAGCCATTCCAGTCGGAAAGGCTGATCTGTTGGCGAGGATTGGTTATCAAGTCTCCGAAGCAAGACTGGAAAAGTCAGACAAGATCATGGAGCGATACTTGTCACCTGCCTTGAAGGAACTGAAGGGTCGAGAAAAGGGAACAGAAGCCGGCCAAGTTTACCACGAGTTTGCCCTGTTCTGTGATCAGCAGCTCCAGGATTCCGACAACCTCGAAGATCTGGGGCGACTTCGAAAGTTGAAAGAGATGAAGGAATTGGAAGTCCAGGATCTATCGGCTTTGTACCAGACGCCTAAACTTGCGACTGACCAGAGGAACAAATACGGGGCGGCCTGGAAAAAGGCAAAGCAATGGCTCACACTCGATACCCAGGAATACGAGCGTCTGTCGCGTAGCAGGGACGAACTTCTTCGACATAGTTTGAAGAACTATCTACTCGCTCTCGTTGCTTCTGATGAGCATGACAACGATGCTCTTCGCTGCACTGCCTTGTGGCTAGAGTGTTCAGATCAAGACCTTGCCAATGAGGCGGTCGAGGCACATCTCGATGACGTTCCCAGTCACAAGTTCGCGTCGTTGATGAATCAGCTCACGTCTCGTCTGCTGGACGAAAGCAATCGCTTTCAGAGACTCCTGGTCGGCATTATCGGCAGGATATGCACCGACCATCCATATCACGGGATGTACCAAATCTGGACATCTGTTAAGACCAAAAGCCACAAGGATGACGAAACGGCCTTGTCACGGCAGAAGGCCGCCAAATTCATGCAGGAGTGCCTTATGGACACCCCTGCAACCTCTGCGATATATAACAGAATCAGTGAGACAAACAGGGTTTACTGCGAGCTTGCTGGTGAGCAGAGTGGGGAGGGTCGTTGGAGACAGGGGCAGAAGATTCCAGTCAAAGATTCCCCTGCCGCTGCGAAGTTGAACAACATGTTGCCACGCTTTCCAATTCCGTCGCCCACGGCACACATTGCCATCCGTCCAGATAAGGACTACTCGAGCGTGCCGACGATGACCCGACTGGAGCCAACCGTTTCCATTGCTAACGGTGTGAGTGCGCCCAAGATCATCACGATTGTGTCAACTGATGGTAGCAAATATCGTCAACTGGTAAGTCTCCCCTCCAATTTTCTCCTGCCATGCACTCACACACCACAGGTCAAAGGAGGCAACGACGATCTTCGCCAAGACGCCATCATGGAACAGGTATTCGGACAAGTCAGCGAGCTCCTCAAGACCAACCGCTCCACCCGCCAGCGCAACCTAGGCATCCGCACCTACAAAGTGCTGCCCCTCACCTCCGTCGCCGGCATTATTGAATTCGTGCCAAACTCCATACCCTTCAACGACTACCTCCTACCCGCCCATGAGCGCTACTACCCTAAGGATATTAAACAGCGTGACGCTCGCAAGGCCGTCTCCGACGTCCAATCCAAGCGTCTCGACGCCAAAGTCAAAGTCTTCCGCGAAGTTCGCGCCCGCTTCAACCCCGTAATGCGCTACTTCTTTATGGAGCACTTCCTCGACCCCGACAGGTGGTTCGCAGCCCGCATCGCCTACGCGCGCACCACAGCCGCCATCTCCGTGCTCGGATACATTCTCGGAATCGGCGATCGCCATGGCCACAACATCCTGCTCGACCACGGCACCGGCGAAGTAGTACACATCGATCTCGGCGTCGCTTTCGAAACGGGCCGTGTTTTACCTGTTCCCGAACTCGTACCTTTCCGTCTCACGAAGGATGTCATTGATGGAATGGGGATTACGAAGACTGAAGGCGTGTACCGTCGTTGCTGCGAATTCACGCTCGATGCACTACGAAAGGAGAGTTATTCGATCATGACGATCCTGGATGTGTTGCGGTATGATCCGTTGTATTCGTGGAGTATTAATCCGGCGCGGTTGGCCAAGTTGCAGGATGCGGCTGCGGTGGGCGATGGGGGCGGAGTGGATGGGAAGGCTGGCGCTGGGAAGGGTGAGAAGGGAGGGGAGAGGGTGAATGAGCCGAGTGAGGCGGAGAGGGCGCTGGAGGTGGTGAGGAAGAAGCTGAGTAAGACGCTGAGTGTGGAGGCGACGGTGAATGATCTGATCAATCAGGCGACTGATGAGAGGAATTTGGCGGCGCTTTATGCGGGGTGGGCTGCGTGGGTTTGAGGGGTGGGTCTGGGTAAGGAGGTTGCGAGCATGGATAGGGCTACTGCTCGGGTGACCGCTATCAACGGGCGTGGAAGGACAGAAGTGGGTCCTCGAAGGCTCGGGTTTGAATTTGCTGCTGCGAGCATAGAGAGAGACCTGGAAAATACCCCTAGGCTTAGATAAAACAAAGACAATCTTGCTGCTCATTCCGGAACAGCTACTTGCGGTGATCACAAGAACTGAACTAACCCAAATAGGTAATCAGAAGTAACCCAACCGACTACAACTAGCCCGAATTGACTGGGAATGGGCCAAATGATCTGACTTGAACCAAGTGACGAGCCTAGCTTGGCGTACCTGGACATCACGGTCTACCAGTCACGTGAAAACCACTCCAAAGCTTGATTCTTTGGCCTATAAATATCCCAACACGCAGCTTACCTACTGTCGGTACAAATTGCGCCAGCCATGACTCAGAGTCTAAGAGTTCTGTCACCACGGGGGCTGGGCTATGAATACTTGGTCGTGCGCTTGGTATGTCCTTCTCTAATCTTTCCTCGGCAAAGAGACCAATAGTAGCAGCCAGTGTCTGAGAGGAAAGCTAGCGCCCAAGCCAAGCGAGGTTTTCAGGAAGTTTCACTTGGTCAATGCTTTCCTAGTTCTTGGTCCTTGAAGGGTCATAGACAGTACTCGTTTCGGGCGCAATGGAGCTCTTGCCAAGAGCAGAGTTCTGCTGTCGAGAGATGACGCTGCTGTCCCTGAGAATTTGCAAAATCATTATCCAGACCACCCGGAGGGAGGGGATGCGTGGTTTTGTCTATAAATATCTGCTCAAGCTCTAAGTTTCCCTTTTCTTCAAGCAATCCAAGAATACAACGACCGACCCATCGCAGACATTTGTACTAGTTCCTGATCACCGTAAAAGGAGTGACGTGTACTGGTGTTGCGACCACTGTAGCTATAGCCACCGTAGAATAGCTTAGCTTAGTGCTTAGTCAGCGGAGAAAGGAAGGGGATAGCTTCAACACTATGGAGCCCTTCTCTCCTTCCTTACTCACTTAGAATACAACGTTTACGCTGGATATATCCTCCTCTTGGCGTGTGAGCCACCTACCCTGGTGATCCCAACAACTGGTAGGTTTCCATAAAGCTGCGACTGCCAGGCTCACGTGCAACCTTTCTAAGTCTTGTGTTAGGTGTATTCACACTGAAGTTACAGAACTGCTGTCACAAGACTAGTTCTGCTGTCGAACGATAAGAGTACTGTTGTTGCGAGCTGGCTTTCGTCGTTTTGTGGGTCTACTTGAGCTCTTGGCGCTGGGAGTGCGTGTACTGAGCTATAAATATTTGCTTAAGCTCCCTTTCCTTCCTCTCCCCAAGCAAAGAACTCTCGAAGTAAGATGTGACACGGTTCACTTCTGCGAAAAGATTGAGCTCTATTTCATGTCAGCGTCCTGACAGCCTACAGTACGTCGCGTCTTTTCCTACAAACTTTCCACTGTACGGTTTTCAGATGAACCTGCTCGAAGCCACTGAAACTGTTGTCGGAACACTAGCTCCACTGTCAAGCAAAGAGCGCTGCCGCCGTTCTAAGCTAGCTTCCCGTCTCAGTACCTTACTCGTGTTTGTCTTTTAGCGAGGGAACATACGGGCTCGCCTATAAAAGCATGCTCGAGCTCCAAGCTTTCCTCTTCTTCAAGCAGTTGCATCGAGTACGACCTGTCACGCTGACCGAGTGATCCTCGAAAAAGCTTGAGAACGTTCCTACGCCGAGCCCCCTAGAATTCTTCATCCTAGAAGTTCTACTCCAGAATCTAGCTCTTGGAGCTGTAAATAGGAAGCGACAGAGTCTACTTTCAGAACGGCAACTTCGCCGTTAAGTGGGGAACCTGCTGCCGTTCTAAGCCGCTTCCACCGGAGTATCGTCACGTGAGATATTTTGGCACAGGTTGCGCGAGGTTTCGTCTATAAATACTTGCTGGGGCTGCAAACATTCCCTTCTTTTCTCAAGTAGGAATAATCTACCATCCTCTTTCATGAGATTAGTTGATCTCCAAAGGAGCCGGGACATAAATTTCTAATTAGGCATGCCAGAAGGTCGTCCCTAAATCCCAAACTTGCAAATTCTATGATCATATTCACTGTTGGTTTAGGAGAACAGAGTCTTGCTATTCTATGGGGCGTCAGCACTGCCACCGAGCAACAAAGCTGTCGTCATCCCGGGCTCGGTGCCACCGCAACATTGCTGTGATTCATATTTTTAGCCGCAAAACGGCACGGCTTGTCTATAAATACTTTCTCGAGCTCCCAAGTTTTTCTTCTCTAAGAAAAAGATATGCTCCTGGAAGAACTAAGAAGTAGATGGAGCAATTCTGTCAGTCACCAAGCAGGGGTCTAAACGCATAAAGAAAGCGATAGTTTCTATTCGTGGGTAGCTACAGGTCCTTAAGGGACCTGAAGCGCTGCGCCAGTTTTAGCGCCAAGGCTGGGATTAAGCCTTTAGCCCTGGAAATTAATACCCCCTTTACGATTATTATTATGGTGGTATATTGTGGCTAGATTTCTAAATAAAGTAGAAAAACCCATTTAAAGTTTGTAATAGTACAATTTAAATATGTTTAATAATTTCAAATTTTGGTTTCCCTTAATTCTAATTTATTACCATTTAAATTCTTAAACCATGCCTATTTTAGCTAAAAAACAATAATAAATAGGCTAAAAAAATGGCTTAATTAAAAAATTAACTTTTTTTTAGTAATATAATTAAGCTTAATAAACCTTTTTTTAAGCTTAACAAAACTATATATAACGAGTATTTATATACTTAATGCATTGCTGGATCCTGGCTTTTTATATAATTAAGTCCGTAAACGTATTATTTGCAAAAGAAAATGAGAATTAAATTAGGGCTTATATAGCCAATTTTAATTAGGAATTTTTATATTCAAAAAAATTTCCTAATTAACTTATTTAAAGCATATAGCTTAGATTTTATAAAGTTTAAAAAAAATAAGATTTTGCTTTTTGGATTTTTTAGAAATTAAAATATTAGCCATTATTAAAACAAATTGTCACGGCAATTTAAAGGCAAAGCAAAGGTCAGGATAAAATAATATTATAAGCTGGAAAAGGAAATCTCCAGCCCTGCAGGGCTTTAAGGGCCTTGCAGGCTAGCGCAAAGCGCTAAAGTCACGTGCTTGGCACGGGAGAGGGCTTGGGGCGCGGGCGCGTGGCGCGTGCCCGGAGCGCGTATTTAAGGCATTTAAAATTAATATTATAATAGTATTTTTTTTAAATTGCTATTTTTTTTAAATAGCGCTACAAAAAATTAGTTTTTTTAATTGTAATTTATAAACTTTATTAAAATAAATTGTTTTTTTAGATATTTAATATTATGCTTTTTCTAAGCCGCTTTTTTTGAAATAGCCGTTTTTGCTATTTGTATTGCATTTTTTTAGGCCTTTTTATTTTTTTGAAATACAATTATAATTTAATCCGAGTTTTATATTAAAGCAATTATTTATATTAGGGCGATTGCCTATATTATAGCAATAGGCTATATTATTATGCTTTTGCTATATTATAAGGCCTATTTAATAAAAAAGCCTGGAAATCCTAATTTATTTAGGTAATTTTAATATTATTTTTATAAATATTTTTTAAAGCTATAGAAATTAATTTCCAATTGCCAATTTAATTTGTAACTTATTTATTTAATATAATATATTAAGCACCAATTTAAATAAATATTCTAATTACAAATATTTAAAACGCTATTAAATTTCTATTTTTTAATATATTTTTAATATGTTTTTTTAATATTTTGTTTTTAATATTTTTGCTTTTTCGCTTATTTTTGTTTTAATTTAAAAGCCTTTTTATTTCCAATTTTAGCTTAAAAAGAAATATAGAAAATATAGAAAAAATCCTTATATTGTGAAAAAAAGGCTTTTTTATATATTTTAAATTTGTTTTATCAATTGGCCTTTTTTTATATATAAAGTAATCAATTTTTATATTTTGAATATTAATATAAATATATTGGCCTATTTTAAAAACCGGGGCTTCAAAATAATAAATATTGATATTTTATTTATAGGAATTAATTAATTATTAAATTAGTAAGCTAAATTAAATAGAAATATATTCTATTTAATTTGTAATAATATTGGCTTTATAAAATCCTCGTTTTTAAATTGCAACTATATTTAAAAAGCAGGGCTAAAATAACTTTATACCTATTTGCGAATAAAATCCGTAATTGGCAAAAAATAGCATTATTTTTATAGTTGTAAATATTCAATTATTCAAAGCGAATTTTGCTAATACTAGCGAATTTATTTAATTATTTTGGGCAAAAAAAAACTATTTTAAATAAATATTAAATTATTTAAGTTTTTATTTTTTTAAAAAGAAAATTCATTCGATTTCCAGTTTTTTAAATAAATATTTCCAAAATTAAAAAACAAATTGGGTTCTTTGATCCAAAATAATATTATTGAAAATACTACAAAAATAATAAATTCTATTAATAAAAATTTCCGCAAGCGTTTTAGTTTTAAAATTTATAATAAAAATAAAATAGCGCATTTTAATAAATTTGTATATTATTATTATAATATATTAATAATTGCGGCTATTTTTAATATATTTAAGCAATAATATAATATAATTTATCAAAATATTTAATTAAGCCTTAATAAAAATTAATAAAAATTGCAAAAGTCTAAAAAAATGTTATAATGGTTAAAAATAGATTGGCAGATAAAGGTATATTATATATATTCCTTAGCTATAAAGAATAGCCACTACTTTTTTTAAATAAGAATGGCAGCGCCTAAATATAATATACTAGGAGTCTTGTTTAGCTTTCTTAGTAAATAATATTTATTTTTTATATACCTTTAATATATATATTTTATAAAATATTTGCAAAGCGCCCTTTTTAATCCTATATAATAAGTGTCCCTTTTTTATAATTCCAAATTTTAAAGCTTTTAAATGCGGACTCTCGCTTTTTAGTAATTCAATATCTGGCTTTGGTTATTAATTTTGGTTTTTTATTTTAATTATATAAATTTATAAATTTTTATAACGCATTTAAAAATACCTTTATATTTGTATATATAATATAGCGTAAAGATTAGCTAAAATATAATATTTTTAGCTAATAGAAACCAATGAAAATAATTGCCTATATTAAGCAATAAAAAAAGAAATTTAATTAAATTATTAAATAAAAGCAAAAATACAAAAATGCTATTTTGCTTTTATTTTATTAAATTTAACTATTTCTAATAATATTAATTTTTAAATAAAAGGCGAATAATAAATTTAAAATGAAAAAAACACCTATTATAATTAAATTTAAAATGAAACAAACACCTATTATAATTAAATTTTTAAATTACCCTAAAACGTTATATACTACCATTTATTGTATCCTAGAATAAATTAAAAAACCAATTTAATAAAAATAATACAAGAAGAATCAAATTAAATTGGAAAAAGAATACTATTAAATATAGGAAAAGGAAAAAGCATACCGGAAAAGAAATAGTCTTCTTGCTAAAAAATATAAACGCCTATCGCCGAATAATAGTAAATAAAAAAAAATCCAAATATATAAAAGCTTTCTCTTTTTTATAATACTAATTTAAGAAATTATATTTGCTTTGGGCAAAAGTTTAATAATATTTAAAGTTATTTTAATCGTTTATAAAAAAACCAAAAGCAAATCAATTAAATACATTTAAAGTAAATGGCAAAAATATTGGTTTTTTTATATAAGAATCCCGGATAAGCGGTTAAGAAATTTCCATTTTAAATTTAAATTGTATTTATTTAAAGTTTCCGAAAAAACTATTATGCTTAAAATATTCATTTCAAAATAAAAAAAGCGAATATTAAGCCTTAATTATATTATATTGATTGTATTTATAATATAGAATTATATAATGCTTTATATTATTTATTAAATAAATTTATTATATTATAATAAAATACAATTTAAATTAAATAATTATGATAAATTGAATACCGCTATGAAAAATAAAATACAAATATTAATAGTAATTTATTTATTATTAAATTTTAAAGTTCTAAAAAAGAATACACTATTATCAATATATAAAATAGCAAGTTTACAATATTTGTTTTTTTATTAAAATCGCGGCGATTATTAACAATAATATAAATTTAATATATGCTAATAGTTTAATTATATTTGAACCAAGCCGCAAATATAGCAAAATAATGCAAGCGTTTAATTAAACTAGCCGCTAAAGCAATTAAAATCCGGCTATTTATACTTTTTTTATAACAGTTGGAAAAAAAAGAGAAAAGGCTATTTTTTTAAAAAATATTAAAAGCTAAAAAAAAAACTATAAAGCAGCTAAAGTATACCGGCAATAATATAGCGAATCCGGTTAAATTAAAAGATTAGGTAAAATATTTAATATTTAGTAAAGTTTATTAAAATAATATTGTATTATTTTTAAATATTAAATATTTAATATTAATTCTGGCTATTATAAATAAATATATATATTTTTAAATATTAGTCTTTTTGGCCTATAATATAAATTAATTATTAGGTTTTCAATCTAATTTATAAATTAAAAATTTTATATAATATATTAAAAAAACTTATATTTTATAAATATTAAAAAATAGAAAATAGAAAATAAATTGCAGCTACTGCTGAATTTTAATAGAAAAATTTAAGTAAGTTTTTTAAATTTAAATTAATATTAAAATTTAAATTTTGCAAATAATTTTTAAAATTTATATTAACATTAAATTTTATTATAAGTATACAAAATTATAATATAATATAGCGGAAATTATAAATATCTATATATATATTGTAAATTTAAAAGAAATTAAAACGTTATTCTATAATTGAAATTTTTAATTTTAATATATTGTAACCGTTTAATTTTATATAGCTTTATAATTTTCTGTATGATTAAATTCTGCTATTTATTTACCGAGTTTTTCGAAATGCTAATAAAATAAATCTTATATTTAAAAATATTCACAAGGTATAAAAGTATAAATTGTCTTGGAAATTTTTTATTTTAGCTAGTAAAACGCTTTAAAAGCTATTTAAATTTATTAAAATCCTAAATAGTAAAAAGACGCTTATAGCTTTATAAACGATTGCATTCAAAAAGCTATATATAATCCTAAGCTTTTTGAATATTATAATAAATTATTTACTAAATTAGGCCGTGAATGTTTTATAGCAGCATAAATTAAAATTTCTTATTTTTAATTATTTTTAAATATTATAAATACTTTTTCAAAGCCGCAGTATTAAAATTAGTAATTATTATAATAAAATCCAAAAATTTATTAAAATAATATTAAAAAACAACCGTATTATTATAAAACAAATTGGGATTAAAAACGAAAAAGCGCAGTCCATTAAGGATTTTAATAATACCAAAAGCACTATTTTAAAAATTGCTATTGGCGGGATTAAAACATATATTTTTTAACTATTGAAATATAAGCTTTTATTTTGGCCAATTTCATATTAATATTTAATAATTGCGGGTATATATTCTTTATACAAATAAATATTTCTTTTTAAAGTAATAAATTAATAAATAATTTATATATATCAAATAAATACTTTACTCTATTAATTTTGCGATTTTGGCAATTTAATTTATTAAATAATTATTTGCTTTTATTATAATATATATTTAATAGGCCATTTACCAAATACGGACTATTGCTAATAAAACTAATAATTATTATATTTTTATATAAAAAATAGGATATAGTATTATAAATTAAAGGTTATTTAAAATTAGAAATTATCAAATATTAATAATATTTGAGAGCTATTAAAAAAACAAAAAGAAAAAAAGAAAAAAAGCTTAAAGAATATAGTATAATTGCAATATAGGCTAAAATGCTTAATCAAGGTATTTAAAGCAAGTTTTTTGTAAATTTAAAATTGGCAAAATATATATTTTTATTTATATGCAGCTATTAAATATAAAATTAAAAAAAAAAAACAATTATAATTTTGCAAAATTTATTTAATTATTATTCATAATTTTGCAATATTATTTTATAGGCTATATTAGCAATATTTATTTAAAATAAATATAATATAAAAATTATTTAATAATAGAATTTTAGGCCATTTCTAAATTAAATTATTATTGAATTTGTTTTGCATTTTTCCATTATTTGAATGAATTTAAAACCATTTTTTTTATATACCCTGTATTTTAACTATTAATATTTTATATATTTTATACTGCTTTTTTTAAAAACCGTAAAAATATTTATTTTATTTTTCATTTATAATAATATTTTTTATAATAAAGATTTGATTTATAAAAAGCAAGAGTTTCGTTAAATCTTTTTCAACGTTTTTTAATAGCTTTAAATAGTATTAATTATTTAAATTAATATTATATATATTAAATGCAAAAGCAAAACTAAGATATAAAATATAATTGCCGGCGATTCTTTTGGCTATTTTAAAAATCTTTTTATATAAAAATAAAAGCTTTTTAGTTTTATAAAAGAATACAAAATTAAAAAAGCCATTAATAGCGTTTTTGGTTGCAAAATTAAAACAGGTAAATTACAATTAAATTTGATTTAGCAAATCTTTAAATTAAACTTTATAATGTTTTTTATATATATAAATAAAAGCAATATATAGCGTATTTGCTATAAATTTATTATAAATGTATTATAAATTTTTAATAATAGCAATTAATAATTATTAAATAGCGCTGCTATAAACGCAATTTATTAAAACTGTATTCAAGTTAATAGGCGTAATTAAAAATACGCCGAAATAAGCGTTATAATTGCATTATAATATAATAATAATTAAATAATTATAAAATAGCAATAATTATAAATTCAATATAATAAAAATTAAGAAGAATTAAAACAATATAGGGAATAAATAGTATTTATAACTATAGCTTAAATAAAAAAAAGCAATAATATGCTTATTGCTTTATTATTAAATTTCATTAAATTTCATTAAATTTTATTAGAATATTCAAAACAAATAAAAAAAGGATTTAATAAAAAATATAATATTAATATTAGAATATTTAATATTAAAGCTAATACAAAGCTATAGAAAGCTTAAGCCGCGGCGTAATATAGTTTTAGCCTTATTATATAAAAAGAATACTAATGCTATTATTGCTATCTATATCACTATATATAATTTAGTTTTATAATTAATAAATATAAATATATTATATTGATTTCAAAATATTTATAAATCTATATAGCTAATAAGCACAAAATAAATATATATAAAATATAAAATAGCCATTATTTGCTATTTTTTAAATTTTTATTTATTTTAAACAAATTTTAATACGCTTAAGCTTTTTATTTATTTAGCGAATTTTTGCTGCTTTTTAAATATCTAATATATTAGCCATTTAATATCCCGGCAATATAAGCTTGTATTTACTTTTTTATAATATCTTTTATTTATTAATTTACAAGATTTATAATTTACCCTTTAATAATAATTTGCTAATATTCTATAGAAAATAGCGAATCTATTTATTTCAAGCCATTTTTAATAAATTATTTTAAATATTAATTATTACTTTTAGCAATAAATAAATTAAAATAGCTAGCAAATTTCCTTTTAATCATTGCTATTGAATAAAATCGGCAATATTTATATAATATATATTTGGAAAAAAAATGCAAATAATATTTTTTAAATATTTTTTATTATATATTAAGTTTGATTGGAAATTTTTTAATTAAAATTAAAAAAACTGCTTATATTGAAAACAATTAAACGGCTGTTAAAAAAATATAGAAATGCTTAAAAACTAAATAAAAAAAGGGTATATTATATAAATAAGGCAAAACGGCAAATATTTTATTTTTAATATAAATGAAAATAGCCGGGCTTATTTTAATTAAAAAAAAAAAAAGCAATATAAAAAAACGCTAGAATTTAAAATACCAAATAATATCAAATTGGTAAAAATTTAGCTATAGCAATAATATCAAATTAGAATTTATATTAAAAAAAAGGTTTTTCTTATTTCAATTATTATTTTTTAATGCTTAAATAAATTTATTAAAAAGATTGGCCTTCAAATTTAGGATTTTTAAAAAGAATTAACGGTAAAAAAAGCATTATATAAAAAACGGAATACCACAATGAACAATTTTCTTAAGCTTTTTTATAATAAAGTTAAATCGTTTAATTTTTTCTTTTTTTTTCTTTTTAAAAAACCTTTTAAATATAGGCAAATTCCTTTTATTAATATTTAGTTTTTTATATTTATTTATTTTCTTTTTGAAAATAAATTAATAATAAATAGGCATTATAATAATAATTAAAAAAAGCAAATATAAGAATTAATTATATAAATAAATATTAAGCGAGTAATTTAAAGTTTAATAAATGTTTTGTTTTAATAGGAATACTTTATATATATAGCTTTAAATATTATGCCAAAAATTGGCTTAAATTACTAAAATATTAATGGTAAAAATTACGCTATATTTAAAAAGGCTAATATAAGCTTATTTATAGCTATATGATATTATTTAAAATGCAATACAATATATTAAAAAAACATTTTACGCCAACATTAATTGTTTTTGCCTAGCAAAATATATTTAGATATCTATTAAATTATTGCAATGCCGCTTTTAAATATGCAATATAACCCTTTTATAATACGCAAGCGCGCTAATAAAAAGCATTAAAAACGCAATAACCCAAATCCTATGAATACTAAGAAAAAACCCCATTTTTTTATTTATTTAAAAAAAATGGTTAATAAAAAAAAAGTTTTAATAAAAAAAGAACATTAATTATAATAATATTTAAACAAAATCCTAAAAACAATAATAAATTAAACGCTAATTTTATTAATACGGATGAATTTAAGACGGGCAATATTAGCGGCTTAAATACTTGGAATATTAAAAACAATATTAATATTAATATAATAAAAGATCTAAAACTATAATAAGCAGCAAGCAAGCTAGCTAGGGCTAAAAACCATAATAGTATTATTAATATATATAACCAATTGGAAATTAATTATTAATAAAAGCGTCGCAATATTATTAATAAAGCAAGCGTATTTAGCAAAACAATAAATATAGCAAGGATATTAATACAATTAATTGCAATTATAAATTGGTATAAAATTGACTTTCAAGCTTTCTTTAAATTAAAATATAATATATTAAATAATACTATTTAATAATACTATTTAATAATACTATTTAATAATACTAGCGGTATAATATATAATTAATATTATATGTAAAGCCGGATTTGCCAAGAACCAAGCTTTATTTTATTATAGTAAAAAATATACATATATCTTTATTTAATCCTTTTAATTTTTACGGTTGGGTAATAATTATTAATATATAATAAAAATGTATAATTAAACAGCCCATATATAATATAAGCTTTTATTATATATTTAAATAATTATTAAATTTATTTTTGTTTTTAAAACGACGTAATATAAATAAAGAGCAGAAATATTTTAAAAATTAATACAATAATATTAATAAATCCTATATTCCAAATCAATGAATATAAATTAAATCACCTATATTAAATCCGATTAATTAATTATTTTATAAGCCGGATATAAATAAATAATATTGATTATTATTTAATACTTGCAGTTTTTTTTATAAAATTTATAATTCAATTATAAAAACTATTTATATACAAATTTATTAAATTAAAAATAGCGTTAATAATGGTTTTATATTAATTTATAAAAGAATAATTATGCTTATTGCCTTTTTCATTTATTATATAATTTATAAACAAAATATAATTTAAAGCAATAAAAGCAAAATTAATTACAATTGGGAAAATTATAAATACTTTTATAAAAAATATATACTTTAAGTTAAAAGATTATAAATATGTATTTTAAAATAAAATAATTATAAAAAGACTAAAATTAACGCCGAAAATTTAATATCCGGAAAATTGTTAATTTCAAATTATTGCAAATAATAAAATTTAATAAGCACAAATTATTTAAAAAGCTTATTATAATAAAGAATAAATACAATAATCTCATATTTAATTTAAATATAATAGATATCAAAATTATAAAAATTTACTGAAATTTCAAAATATATAAAAATTTAAAATTGTATTTTAATTTATTAATATTTATTTTTTATTATATTTAAAAAATACAGCAAAAATATAAAATTAATAAAAAATGGATTGCTATTTATAAAGAAAAACGGCTTTAATATTTTTTCGACAAACTTTTTAAATATAAAGTATAGTAAAAGTTGCAGCAAAATAAAAAGAGAATTGCAAATTGCAAAGCGGCTTTGTATTTTTATAAAAGAAAAATAGTAAATAAAACTGGCAATAAAGCAGAAAATAAAAAACAATAAAAAATAATTTAAAATATATATATTAATTTGCTAAACTTTTTAATTATATATAGCAAAAACTACCAATATCAAAAACATTAATACAAATAAATATAAATATAATTTTGTTAATAAATATTTAAAATATATATTAATATTAATAAAATAGCTAAATTAAAAAGCTTTGTTTTTCCAAATAAAATAAAAAGCGATATTATATTAGAAAATAAAAACATTGGCAAAAAAGAAAATAATAAGCTTATATAATTATATATAATAGAATATTAACTTTTATAAATTCGGAATTTTAAAATAATAAAACAAAAGCCATTAATAGCGATATAAAAAACGATAATTAATAGTAAAATTTAATTATATTTTTGCAAAGCCTAAAATAAAAAACATCTAATTGGTAATATATTTATTTAAAACATAAAATAAAGAATATAATTTTTTTATATATATTTAATGCTTTATAAAAATACAATATTTAAAAGAAATATTTATAAAATAGCTTTATATTAAAATCGCCTAATAAGAAAAATGCATAGATATATATTTAATAATAATAATTTGGAAAATCTTTTTAAAAAAATGCCAAAAAATATAAAAATACGAATTTATTTGCCGGTAAGCTAAAATAAGGCCAATAACAAATTTAATAAATAAAGAATAAAAAACTTTAAATATATATTATAATATATATGAATAGTAAAGTTTTAGCGCTATTTAAATTTTAAAGAATTAGTATATTTTAAAGCTGAAATATATATATTATATATAAATGCTATTTTAATAAAAATAAAGCTATAATATATAAGCAATATAGTAAAGCAAATAAAAATAAAAATATAAATAATATAGCAAAATAGATAAAAATATGAAATAAATAATAGTATAAAACTGTATATATATATAAAATGCTTTTTATAACAAAACCTTATTATATTAAAATAATTTTAAAAGTAATAATAATAATAATATATTATTATTATTAATATTATTATAGCTATTAAAAATAAAAACAAAAATGCAATACTTTGGTATTGCAAGCTTATTACAAATTTATTGCGCGACAAATTGCGCAATAGCTGCAAATATTCAAAACATGGATTAGTATCGCTGTATCGCTATATTGGTAATAAGTCGGCGATAGGAAATGGGGTTGCAAAAGTAAAAAGAATTTCTAATTTAAAAATTAAAAATGCATTGCGCTTTTTAAATTAATAATGCTATTTATAATACTAATTATAAGCAAATTTAACTTTTTGCCAAAATAATTAAAAACAAAATTATGTATTAAAATTATATAAGCTTTAGAAAAATCATTTTGTATTTAAATAATTTCTTTAAACAGCTTTGGAAAAATACAAAAGCTGTATATAATGCTTTAATAAAAATCTATATTATTTTAGACAAATGCAAAAAAGCCAAAAAAGCTTTAAAAAAGCTAAAAATTAAAATGAATAACAATTTTGCTGCATTTTATTTTAAATTTAAATTGAAGGCATAATTGGCTAATTGATTTAATAAAATAAAAATTATTAAATTGCGCAATAAATTTCTCCGATATTTTGGCCAGCCGTATTAAATATTTTAAAAAGAAATCTGCAAATAATAAATACGCTAAATAAATAAATCTTTTTTAATATATTAATAACCGTATTAAAAAGAGATTATATTAAAAACCTGCGAATTATAATTAGCAAGGCTTTTAAATTTAATAAATTAAAAAGAAAATGGCATTGATGCTAATAGCAATTAATTTAAGACTTTTATTTTAGTTTTTGCAAATTAAATCCAGGAATCTTTTAAATAAAATAACCTTATAATTTTAAACATTATATCTGCTATTATTCAAATACTTTTTAAAGCTTAATAGCAAAAATACTATTATAAGCGTAATTTTTATTTTTATTATAAAAACTCAAAATACAGAAATTATAAATACGCTAAAAAATTGGCCGCAAATACTAGAAATATGGCCAATGGCTTTATTTTTGGCAATTAGCATAGAAATAATTGGCTTTAGAACAAGCTTTTATTTATATTTAATTTTGGAAATACTGAATTTAAATAAAAAAATATCAAAAAAATAGGGAAAAGTTTAATAATTAAAATTTAAAAAAGATTAAATTAAATACAATAGCGCTAGAGTTTGGATATAATAAATAAACAAATTAGCAAAAATAGGATTTATAATAAAATTAATTAAAATAGCATTTAAGGAAAGTATTTTGCCAATTTCAATTTTCCTTCATTTAAAAGTCCAATTTCTTTTTTCCTTTTAACTTTTGCCAAAATAAATATTTCCAATTGGAAAATAGCAATTTTTTAATTTAAATTGCAGCTGGAAAATATTAGAAAAACTACTATTAATTAATATAGCATTTTTATAGCTTTAGAATTTATAAAATAAAATATTACTTTGTATTCATTTTGGCAAAGCTTTATATTTTGTTTTTAAATATATACATTTATTTATAAAAGCTTTAATTAATAATAAATATTCTAATATTGGCTTTATTAATAAAAGAATTACCAAAACATAAATCCTCTTTTGTTATGTTTTTTTTAATTTAAACTATTAATTTTAGCAAATAAAGAATTTGCTTTTTTGATTATTTAAATATTAATAATTCAAATTGCTATTTAGAATTATTTTAAAAACTAGGCTGCTTTTTTACCAAATTATTTAAAATTATTTTAATTATTTTTAAATTTTTATAGCTGGAAATATATAATCCGATTATTAATTAGATTAATTTTCTTTTACTAAAAGCAGAATTATTATATTAGAAATTATTTCCCAATTGGCTATTATTTAATATTAGTTGTTTTTAGCAATATACTTTTAAAAGAGTTTAAAAATAGGCCAATTTTTAAAATAATATTTTTTATATTTTTTATAATAATAACTTTAATAATAATTCTTTTCTTATATATTTTACGTATTATAAAAAATAGTAATAAAAAAAGCTAATATATATTAAAAAAAGCATTTTTTAAAAAAATTAATTGAAATTTTTATTTTAAAACGGGATTTTTATATCATAAAAGAAAATCCAAATTTAAATGGATTTAAAATTAAAGCCCGCATAATATATAATAGCTTTTTTAAATTTTTATACCCTGCTAAAAAAAAATAGCAAATGAAATTTGTATTATTATTAAATATTTTTATTTATACTTTTTCATTAATATTACAAATTTATTAATTTAGGCCAAATATAAAACATATTAAAATAGATATTATAATTAATTTTGTTATATTTGCCCGTTAAAAAGAATTAATATATAAAGATGATTTTAAAAAAGCTAAACAATATTTTAAAATTAAAATAATTGCGTATTTAATGGAAAAAGCTTTTAAAATTTCTAGATTTGGTATAAAGAGATCATTTTTACAAGCCAGAAATATTTAAATAAGCTATACTTTTTATTTGTATTTATTTATAATAATTTCCTAACCTTTTTATTAAGGAATAGGTGCAATGGCTACCGTAGAGGTGGTCACGTGGCACTCCGCCTAGCTCGAACGGGGTTAGCGTCCTCTATATTAAATATTTTTAGTGTTGAAAACGCCCTTAATTTAAAACTTTAAACAATTAATACAATATTCTATTTTACTTTTATAACCAGCATTGTATATTAAATTATACCAGATTAAACGCCCTTTTTACCAATAAATGATAAGCCCAAATTAGCGCAAGCATTTAAATAAATAGCTATTTATTATTACAATGAATTTAAATATAAAAATATAGAGTTTTTAATCCAAAAGCTCTATTACTAATATACCTATATTAATTATTTGCAAAATTAATTGGAATTCCTAAGAATTGCTTTAAAACCGCTTTGCTTTATTAATGAAATTATAGTATTTTATTAATTAATTAAAACCGTGAAGGGTTTTTTTATAATTACCAAAACTATTAAAAATTACCAAATTCACCTATTAATTCCAATAACTTTTATAAAAAAGCTGCTATACCAATATACCTTTTATTTTTCCTTAAGTTGTTTTAAATTCTTCTTTTTTTTTATTATATTAAATAACGAAAGATCTAAAAGGGCGTTACCAACGCTCTTAAAGGCCAATTATAAAATATGGTTCCGCAATATAAAGGTTTATTTTAATAACAAAAATGCCTGATTTATTATAACCATATCCCTTATTAAATACTCCGGCATTAATATGTTTACTCTTGCAAATAGCGCATTTTTTTTAATATTAATACTTTAGCCAGCAATATTAAAAGCAAATCCACCAAATTTATTACTATTAAAAATAAGAAGCCTATTATAAAGCTTATTAATAAGCTTCAAATACTTTTTATTAACGAATAAAAATACATTTTAAATATTAATAAATATAAGAAATATAAGCGCGTTTAAGCTAAAGCGTTGAATATTATATTTAAAGGCTTATTTAATAATAATAAAGCCTTGTATAAAAAATATAATTTAGCAAAAGGTTTTTAAAACTGTTTAAAAAAAATATACCAAAGCCAGTATTACCTTTATATAAATATATATTATTAAAATTTAGACCTTTTTATTTAATGCCAATATAATTATTTATTTTATTTAAAATCTATTTAAAGCTTTATATCGCAGGCTTATTTTTACCAATATTAATTACTTATTCGCCTTTAATAATAAGGTTTTATTTTTTTAGCTTATTAATGCCTTTTTTAAAAGATATGTTATTACAGTGAGTATTATAAATTTAGTAATTATAAATATTAATATAAATATTAATAATAAGCTAAAAATACTAAAACAAAATCTATTTAAATATTGCCAATAATAAAAAGGCTGCCCTTGCTGCCCGCTATTATTAGCGCTTTAATGCTTTGGATAAAAAAGTTTTTTATATATTTTATTTTAGGTTTTATAAAGTTTTTAATTATTTTAAGCTAAAAAACCTAGCACTCTTTTTTAAAAACAATTATTTTTTAATTTATCATTATATTAAAGCTGCCTATAAAACTAATTATTACTACTCTTGTTTTTATTTTACCTTTTGCTAGTATTGCCAAAATAATAAAAAAGCCGAACAATCGAAATCCGATAAAAAGGCCAAGTTCTTTAAAAATAAGCCAAAATTCTCCGGTAATAAAAAAACCAGCGGCATAATTGCAAATGCTAAAAAACACTTATTCAAATTTAAATTTAAATCCGAATCCAAGTTTTCCAAATCCGAAATTGATTTTAAAATAAAGTATGCTTAATTATTAAAAAAACTCCTTAATAAAGTCCCTTATACCCTTTAGGCCTTTAATACTAGCACCTTTATATATATATTTAATAACCGCTTTTTTTTAAATTATTAACTCATTTAATTATTGCTGGCTTATTAAAATTAATAAAAAACTAATTTATATTATTTATAAAAAAGTGATAAAAATTATATATATAAATAATCTTTTTTATATTTGATTTTAAATTAAATTTTATATTAAAATACAAATTATATATATTAAATTTAAAGGCTTTTTTTAATAAAAGTAAAATAATATATAAAAACTCGAATAAAAACATTATTATTAAAGCTTTTATAATTAAAAGTCTTTATTTTATTTTATATATAAATCCTGCCAATAAAAAAAGGCTTTTATTGCTAATAATAATATTACAATAATTAATATTTTTTTATTTTTTTATTTTTTAAAGCCGCTAAAATATTTTTAAAGGTATAAAATATTTAAATATAAAATAAAAAGCTAGAAGCGATAGAATTAACGCTTTTATTATATAAAATTAAAAATTGTTGGCAGTTTTTATAAAATTACTATTTTAGCCAAATTTATTAAGGTTTTTTAAAATAAAGACTTCTATAAAATTTGTATTATTACCAAGCTTAAAAACGCGTTTTCGAAAAAGCTTAGCCCTTACTATTAAGTGTTTTTTGGTTTAATTTAGTTTAATATGTATAAACCAATACTAATAGCGTTTTTGCAAAAAAATCTTTATTTTTTATCCATTTTTCATAGCTTTACATACAAAATTTGGATTTTTTCAATTTTAATAAAAAATGCCATTATTTTAATATTTAAAAAATGGATTTTTAAAATCGAGCTTTAAAATGGCTATAAAATGCAAATTACCAAGATTAATAATACTCCCAAGCTTTTTAAACTGGTTAAAAAATAAAATAATAATAAAGGTATTAAGTATCAGTATAAAATTTCCGCTTTTTTATATTAGAATAAAGCTACCAAAAAAGAAATTTAAATTATTAAAGCCAATTTTTATATATTATTTAATTTTCTTTTAGCTATTATTCAAATTTTAAAATAAGGCAATTAAATATAATATATATATATAAAACCGGTTCTTCATAAATCCAATAATTAATAGCTATAAAACCTTTCTAAAAAAAGCTTAAATTAATATTACATTATTAATTCATTATATTAAAATATTTAAAATTAAATGCTATATTTATATTAATTTAAAAGACATTTTAAAAAACACCATTATAATAAGGTGATTAATACTAAAAGGATTTATATTTTCATAGGTTATTTTAAAGCTATAATTAAGTAATTTAAAGTTTATTTTCTAAAATATAGCAAAACCATTTAAATTAGCTATTTGCAAATAATAAAATTAATGCTTAAAAACGTCGCTAATTTGCAAATTTGCAATATTTCTAAAAAATAAAGCATATTAAATAACCGTTTAAACCAAAACCCTATTAGCCACCTTATAGGCTTTAAAAACACCAAAAAGCATTTTGCTAAAAATATTAATAATATCGATTATACTTTTATTGGCCTATTTATAAAAAAAACTATATTGCGTTTTATTGATATACCAATTAATATAATATAATATAAATTATTAAATATAATATAATATAAATTATTAAATATAATATAATATAAATTATTAAATATAATATAAAATAAATTATGAAATATAACATAATAATTAACCAATATAATATAAGAATTTAATTATAATATATTAAAAGCGTTATAATATAGCTTATCATATAATATATCCAATATAGCGCAAAATTCCAGCCGCCAATTTAAACGCTTTTAAATCGATATTTTTAAAGCTAGCTAATAGCCCTCCTTTTTTAAAAAAAAGAAAAAGCCGAATAAAAAAGGCAAGAGATTATATATAAAAGTTGCTCCAAAGTAGAAATCCTAGTATTTATTCCAATTAATAATTATATTAAAATTAATAATAATAGTATATTTAATTTACCTGCCGCCAAAATTACCAAATCTTTTAAACCAAGCTTTTTATTAAGCGGTTGTTTTTATTTTATAAAAGCTGCTAAGCACTAATATAAAAATAATAATACCGGTTTAAATAATAAAGGGTTTAAAGCAAAAAAAGCGGAAAAGCCAAAAAAAGACTTTAATGTATTATTGTAATTACATTGGTATAAATTAATTATAATAATAAGGATTTTAAAAAGCTAATTGGCTTTTTTACAAAAAACCGCTTTCCAGCAATAGAGATTTATAGCATTAAAATCTTATAAATATATAAAAAAGCTATAAACAACCCAATTTATAGCCAATATTGAAAGGCAGTTATAATTAAAAAATACCAAAAAATGGTAAACAGCCTTATATTTGCTATAATAATTACCAAATTAAATATAGCCTTTATTTTAAAATAATTAGCTTAATATATAACTAATTTATTAAAGCATTATAATAAGGCATTTAAAAACCTGATAAAATATTTTAATACTATTATAAGCTATAAAATACACTATAAACCTAAAAAAAATACTTTAAAATTATTGTTTATTTTAATTTTAATTAAATTAATAATAAAATCGACCGAATTAGCGTTTTTAAAAGCGTGGCTATATTTTATAGCAAATCGATTTTATAAACTAATAAAACACAAAAATGCATAGCCACTTTATCTACCAAATTTAAATATATAGCTTTCTTATTTTATACTAAATAAAATTAATACTTAATTTAAATCTTCCAAAATCTTGGCTATTTATAATATATTAAATAAAATTTAAATAACGTCCGTATATTTAAAAATAATACCGAATTTTTATATTTAATTAAAAATTTCAAAATTTAAAAGAGATTAAAGCATATAAACGTTTTTTATTATTTTATTAAAAATTTAAAAACAAATAAAAAGCTTACTATTAAGTATATATTAATAAATAGAATGGTAAAGAATGGGTTAATTAAACCGTTATAAAAGGTTAAGTTTAAGGCATTTATAAAACTATTGAACATGGTTATATAAATTTATAAAACAGCCTTTATAAGGGAGTATTGAGGAATAGGTGCAATGGCTATTATAAAGGTGGTTATATAATATTCCGCTTAGCTAGAACGGGGTTAGCGTTTCCTATATTAAATATTTTCAATATTAGAAACGCCTTTAATTTAGAACCTTAAGCAGTTAATACAATAATCTATTTCACCCCTATAACCAGCATTCTATATTAGGTTATACCAGATTAAACGCCCTTTTTACCAACACTTTTGCTATTTTAAGCAAAAGGTCGATAATTTTTAAAATATAAATAGACTAAGCGAAATTATAGAAAAGAATATTGCTAAATTTATAAAGAAAAAGGGCTTAATTTAAATAATAATAAAATTTAAAATAAGCTCTTTAAAATAGCTTTATAATATATTAAATGCCTTTTTTTTAAAAACAAAGCCAATAAATTATTTTTAAGCAATTATAGAATTATAATATAAAATTATTATTTGGTATAAAATTATTATATAATAAAAATCGGGCTTTTTTATTAAAAAGAATATTAAGAGATAAGTGCAATAGCAGCCACCGTAGAATAGCTATCACGTGTAGCTAGACCCAAAGGAGACTAGTGTCCGCATAGTAAAAATATCCTTATTTTGGACCCTCCAGCTATTTTAAGCTTTTTAAATATAATATAACATTTTTTACACTTTTATTCTATGCTTTTATATTTATTTATTTTTAATAAATTATAAGACCGGGATTGTATAAGCTTTTAAACAATTAATTAATTTTATTTTAATTACTTTTTTAATATTATTCCAATAAAAATTCTGTATTTTGGCAAATTTCTTTTTTTTTCTAATATTGTAATTTATTGCAGAATAATTAAAACCAATATAAAGGCTTTTTTATATTGATTCCTTTACCAACGCTATTATAATATTTTACAAAATCGATCAAAATTAATAAAGAGGTCCCTTTATAATTTACCCGCCCGATTTGAAAGCCATTTTGCCAATTGTTTCCAAAAGCTAAATAGGAGCTTTTATAATGATACCCCCTTTATTACCTTTTCCCCTTTTTTCTCCAGCCAATTGCTTTTATTTTTACGCCCGTTAATATATTCAATAATAAAAAACCCAAAAAAGTGTTTTTAGCGCTATTAAAAATTAATTGTAAAATTTGATTTTATAATATAAAAATCCGCTTTAATGGAAAAATTATTTAATTCACTATTAAAAAAAACAATTTAAATACGTGGGCATTGCTCTTGCCTTTAAAATTATTAACAATAATAGCGTATTCTTTGCTAAATTTAGGATTTTAAAAACCGATTTAAAGTTATTTACATTTATTACTATATTAATGAAAACTTAAATTAATAAACTTAATAATAAATTTAAAAAAATAATTATTGGCCAAGGCAAAAAGGCTATTTTGAAGATTAAAAACGCAAAGGAGTATAAAAAGGCCAAAGCCAAAGCCATTAACTTTTTATTTAAAACTTTTTCCAATAATTATAAATTCTTTTTTAATAAATATAATACCGCCAAAAAGTTATAAAACCATTTTGAAAAATATATATAAAATTCAGTATTATTTTTAATTTAATATATATTATGAAAATTCAAATTTCTATTCAAAATAAAAATACCACTGTCCGTTTTGCTTAAAATAATCTTTACAAGTTTTAACGCGAACTGGTATTTGCTAATAAATTCTATATTGGAGCTTATAGCAAGAAATCTTTTGTTTTTTATTTTAGCCAAGCCCTTTTTAATAACTATACCATTATAACTAATATTTTTATATTAATTGGTATTATAATAAAAATAAAAATAAAATAGAATGCTTAAAAACAGAATAGCGTATATTAATCGCTAATAGCAAAAACCATGCTTTTGCTGCTAAAACCGAAAAGCGGTTTTAGTAAAATAAAATTAATAAGTTTAATTTTTTGCAATTTTTGCAATAGCATTTATTTAATTTACTATTATTTTTTTTAAAAAAAGCCATATTATTATTATTATTGCCAATTAATGCCTAATTTGCGATTTTAAACTTCTTTTTAAAATAAAGCCTTATAATTATCGCTTTTGCTCCCGCTTTAATTTTCCCAAATACTGCTATTGCTTTTCTTTACTATTATTTCCTTTCCAAATAAGCTTGCTATAATAATATTAAAAATAAAGAAAAATAAAATAAAAGCTTGCTTTACTAATAAACCTGGCTATAAACAATCTAGTAACTATACCGCTAAAATCGATAATAATCCCAAAAATAATAATGCTATTAAAATTCTATTTAATCCAAAAAAAAAACATTGCCTATATTAGCTATAAGCTAATTAATAAAGCCATTCCCTTTATTTAGGCTTTAAATGCTGACGCATTATTATATATATTTAATTAATGCTTTTTTCTCAAATCATCCAAAAAAGTAATTTTATTGTATATTACGAAAATTAATAAAAGAATATTATAAGCTATTTATTAAAATATTACAATAGTCAAATATTTAAAAACAATTATCATCATTTTTAACAAAGATTTATTTTATTTTAAAACTTGAAATCAATTTAATTTCGGGCCGAAAATTATATGCGGCTGGCTTATTAGATTATTTTAGTAAAACAATTATAATTTATAAATATATATTAAATTATTAAATTATTAGCGCCATCGTAAATTATAAATTATAAATTATATTTAATATAAATTAGAAATACAAAAGCTATATTTTTATTATTAAAGCACATATTATTATAATTAATATTGTTTTATAACTTTTTCCCCTTTTTTAAAGCCTTTAACTTTTACGCCCTTTAAGTTAAAAATTTATAATTTATAATATAAAAAACTTTACTACCTTAATAATACTATAATTAGCAATATTTATAAAATTACTATATTAGCAAAGCCTATTAAAATCCCCTTTTTAGCTACTTATAAAATTTATTAAATATATGCTTAAATTAAATTCAAAAGATTTTTCCCAAAAATTTTAAATCCATATAAAATTATTAAAATTATATTTATTAAACTTAATATAGCTAAACCCTTTTTATATTTTTTTTATAAAAGCCGATATTTTTTATATATCATTAATAATTTTATATAAAGAGTTTAGGCCATTTTATTGGCGATTAAAAATAATTCTATTTAAGCTTTTTAAAAATAGATTTTATAAACTAAAACCCAATCCGGAAAAGGATTAAAGCAAATTATAATAATAATGCTTTTAAAGTTTTTAAAGCAATTAAATAATAAATGTATATTAAAAAAATTGAAATTTAATTTATTATAATAGTTTTGTTTTATTAAAATAGCCTTGCAAAATAAGAAATTTCATAATCAAAAGCTAATATTCGGGCTTTATTTAAAAAAAAAAAAACTGCCGCTAAATTTTTAAAATAAAGCTGCCAAATATAACGCTTACGTTCGCAATTGCGCTTTTATTAGCCCAATTGTTAAAAACTATTTTATTAGCCCTAAAAAAGCTTAAAGCGATTTTTTATTTTTTATTTAAAATATTAAAATATCTGGATTTTTATATACCTTTTATTTTAATTTAAAAGCTATTTCTAAAAACCAATTATATTATAAGCTTATTAATACCGGTTGCTTTAATATTTTTATAGAATATTCCAATATTTTTATAGAATATTCCAATATTATTATAAAATAATTTAAAATCTATTTTTTAAAATTGGAATATACGTATTAAATAAATAAAATTAGAATTTGGGAATTTTAAATTAGGATTAAAATTTAATTTCAAAATTCAAAGGATTTTAAATAACTAGGATAGAATAATTAAATAGAAATAGCAAAACCCTATAGGCAAAAAAAAGAGGCTTTAATATTGAAAAATTGGATATCAATAGTATAAAAAAATTAAAAACTATTAATAACAAATTTAATTTCTTGCTATAGTATATATTAAAAAGCCGTAGTTTAATTTATTAAATAACCCAATTTCTAATATATTAAAAACGCTATAATATAGCATATTAAATAAATTATAGTATAGTATATTAAAAATGTTATAATATAATATATTGGCTATAATTTATAATACGCTAATATTTATGCCAATATTTATAATATTGGATATGCTAATTTCTATAACATCGAATGCGTCTATAGTTTTATTTTTTGCCAATCTTGCTAATAATTTTAAAAATTTAAATTAATTAAATTTCAAGCTTAAAAACGAATTAAAGCCTAATGGAAAATTAAAAATATTATTAAAAAAACAATTTATTCGAAAGCCTTTATTAATCTTTTATATAAAATTCGCCCCTTTTATTCCAATAAGCAATTATATTAAAATTAATCATATTAATGTTATTCCGGATTTTCTCAAAACAAAGTCTTTTTTTTTTGCATATAATATTCCGGCTTTTAAAGCCAAGCTATTTTTTATAAAAAATAGTATTAAATAATAATAAAAAATTAAAGCTGCTGGCTATAATATAAAGCTTTGTAAAATTATTTAGATTATAATTTTATTTATTGGCTAAAATATTAATAATATTAAAAAACTTATAAATTTAATTATAAAAAAGTATTTTCCAATAATAAAAATTTGCGAAATTATAATTTCTCAATTTTATAAAAAAGCCGTTAATTTTAAAAACCTATATTATAAATAATAAAAGCTTGCTATAATTAAAAAGCTAAAATTACTAATATAAAATAAAAAATAAAAATATATTAAAAAGCCAAAAAAAGCAAATTTGGTTTTTACCAAATAAATATATATTATTAAAATCAAAATTATTAAAATTATTAAATACTTTAAAATTTAGCTAATAGCCCAAAGCCTTAACCAAAACTTTGGCAAAGATTATACTAATATTTTTATTTTAATTATTTATATAGATTTTTTTCGCTTTTTTCTTTTTTTCTTTGCAAAAGTTTTAAATATAAATATTTTAATATTAAAAGCGCTTTTACCAAAGT
Organism: Cyclaneusma minus; assembly: GCA_037179335.1. Lineage (NCBI taxonomy): Eukaryota > Fungi > Ascomycota > Leotiomycetes > Marthamycetales > Marthamycetaceae > Cyclaneusma > Cyclaneusma minus. The sequence continues at coordinate 63,931 of JAKZHN010000023.1, read as the reverse complement.
GAAAATAAGTTTTGAATTTGTTTTTTTGGAATTATTTTTTAAAAATTTATATAATTTAAAATAGGCAATTAAAAATTAAAATTTGCTTATAAAGCAATTAAAAGAATAGGATTTTATTCAAAATTTTGCGGATTTTTATATTTATAAATATTTGAAATACAATATTATTCTTTTAATATATATTAATAATACTATTGCAGCCGCTTATAATAAAAAGCAATTAATTTTTTTTCTTTTTTTTTAATATTAGAAATCTAAAGGAAATTTTTAAAATTTTTAATATAAAAATATAAAAAAACCAGAAAATTAAAGTTTTTTATTTTAATTAAAAATAATATTTTTACCAAACATTAAGAAAGTTTAATATAGCCAAATTTCAATTTTTAATTAAATATATTTTTATAAATAATTATAAACTTTCTAATTTTTTTGCCTTTACTAATAAGCGTATATATATTAAGAAAGTATTAGCAAGTTATTAAAAACTTTATATTTGCTATAATTTTTATTTATCCAGATATTGCTTTTGCAATTAAAAACTTAATTTATTATATAAATAATTTATTAATTTATTATAGGTATAGTTTTCAAACTTTATTGCATTATATTATTTTAATAATTTTTTTTATAAAGTATATTATAATTTAAAAAAAAAGAAAAAGGAAATGGTAATTTATTTAAATTTTAATTAAATTAGCAATAAAATTAACCAAGTAAATATATTTAATATTATTGCTATATTTTATAGCAAGCTAATATTATAAAAAAATAAAAAATAGCGCTGTATTATTATTTTTTATATTAAATCCAAATATATTGCTTTATCCAATTATGCTAAATAGGGCTAATAATTTAGCGAAACGTTTAAAAATTTAGAATTTCTTTAATTTATTAAATATATATATATATATTTAAAACTGATTAAAAAGAATTTTATACAATTAAAATTTTAAAAATCTATAAATGCTTTAAATATATAAATATAATATATTATTTTATTTGGAATTTAAAAAAAAGAAAAAACTTACAATTAAATATAGTTTTATAAATAAAATAATAGCTAATAAATTAACAAAGCCGCTTTATTAGATTGAATTTATAAAATATATAAAAATACTGGAATTTATTATAGAAAGCTATAAAAAGCTAATTGATTTAATAAAGAAATATTAAAAAAGAAATGCAATAGTAGCTATTATAAAATAGCTATTATATATAGCTCAATTTAAAAAAACTAGCGTCCCCATAGTGAAAATATCTTCACTTTGGACCCTCCAGCTATTTTAAGTTTTTTAAGCATAATACAACGTTTTTTACACTTTTATTCTATGCTTTTATATTTATTTATTTCTAATAAAAATTAAAGTATATTAAGAAATAGCTTAACAAGCAATCTTTTTATAAATTTATTTGGAAATTAAAATTGAAATATATTTTATTATTAATACTAATTGCTAAATTAGAAAAAGAAAAAATATTGAAATTATAAAGAATTAAATAATATTATTATTAAAAATTATCGTTTTTTGTCGCTAATTAAAAGAAAGTCTAAATGCTATATATAAGTCTAAAATTTATATTGAGCTTAATATTATAGCAATATTCAATAAATTAAAAATAGCAAAAAACAAACGGCATTTATTATTTGTTTTAATTCTTTTAAATTATTAATTATATTTGTTTTAGATTTTGCAATGCTTTAATTTTATTTTAATATAATGTCAATAATATTTTATTTTATTTGCTAAAGAAAATATATATAATTTCTTTAAATAATTTTTTAATTTTTTTAAATAATTTAAAGAAATATAAAAAATATATTTGGAAAATAATTCGCCGTTTAAAACATACCGGCTTTTAAATTAATATTTTTAAATATAAATTTAAAATTGTTTGTATCAAATATTTAGGCCTTTGTGTTATATTAAATAATATAAAAATAAGTTTAAATAAAATATTTGCTATTATAATTTAATTTCTTTTAATCTTTATTCGGAATTTTTAAAAGTTTATAAAATTTATTAATTTCTATTGAAAATTTATTCAGATTTTCTTTTGAAATTGCTAAATTATTAAATATCTTAATTAAAAAAATAATAAAATACATTTGGAAAAGAATTTAATAAAATATCTTTAATAAATTTAAATAGGCATTTATTTTAGCCCTAATTTTAGCCTTTTTTAATTATAATAAACGGATAGTTTTGGAAACGAATGCTTTAAATTACGCTTTAGAAAAGATGCTTTTCAATATAAAAATAATGGGATTTTCTAATTTATTTTTTAGTTTTTTTAAATTTATAATTTTGCGAAATGTAATTATAAAATTTATAATAAAAAGCTTTTGGCTATTATTAAATGCTTAAAAAATTTGAAATTTAAAATTTAAAAACTGTTAAAAAGGATTAGAATTTAAATTAATTATAATAATTTATAATATTTTATAATAATTAAATAGCTACATTAAAAGCAAATTCGTTTCTTTTTTTAATTTTAATTTTAAAATTATTTATAAATTAGAATTCCAAGCAATAAACCCAAATATATTAAATAGGCTTTTAAAAAACCAATTTGAATATATTGGAAATAAAAAATTGCAATATAAATTAAAAATATCGCTATTAAAATTAAACTTTTTATTTAAAGCATTAAAAAATTTAATAAAGAATTTTAAAACAAAATTGCTCTAGTATTAATTTTAAATTTAAAGCAAAAATTAAAAAACCCAATTAAAAGAATTATTAAAATAGCTTATAAAAAATTAAAAATTGCAATATTGGCATTAATAACTTTAAAAAATAAGAATCTTAAAATTTGATTAAAAGATTTATATTAGACTTTTAAAAAACAAATATCAATTTTTCTTATTTTAAATGGATAAATTATATTAAAAAGCCTAAAAAGCGCAAATTAAATATAGATACCTTTTAATATTTTTAGTTTAGGAATTTAAATTATTTATAAATATTATTTTATAGCTATAGCTAAATATTTAAAAAGAATTAAAATTTTGGCAAATATTAATTAGTATTATTGATAGTTTAAAATATTTCAAAATATTGCAAAATATATTAAAAAATATAAACTTTATAATAGAATTAAATTTTTTAAATTATTACCTTTCGGATTTTTGCAATTTCTATTAATTTCCTTTAAAGCTTAATTGGATATTTTAATAAATTATATTATATTTTTGCTTAAATGCATTAAAAATAGCCGCAGCTATTAACATATTATAATAATAATATATAAATTTATTAAAATACGCTATTTTATTTTTATTATAGGCTTTAAAATCAAAAAATTTGTAAAAGCTTTTGTTAATAGGATTTATTATTTTTATAATATTTCCAATAATAATATTTTAAATAAAAAAACCCAATTTGTCTTTTAATTTTAAAATCATTTATTTAAAAAACTGGAAATCGAATTAAAACTATTTTTTTAAAAAAGAAATCAAATAATTTAACGTTTATTTAAAGCAATATTCAAAAAGGTTTATATTTTTCCCCTAAAATAATTGGATAAATTGGCTAGTATTAATGGAATTTGCTTTTAATAATTAAATATTCAAAATTATAAAAACAACGCTATTTTTTACCAATTATAAATTTTATTTGCAAATGGATATAAAGTTATTTTAGCCCTATTTTTTAAATATAACCACGATTTAAAAATAAGAACTTTATAAAGCCAATATTATTGCAAATTAAATAAAATAAATATTTACCCAATTTAAAATATTAGCTTAATAATTAATTAATTAATTAATATAAATAAAATATTAATATTTATTATTTTAAAGCCCCAATTTTTAAATAGGCCAATATATTTATATTAATATTAAAAGTATAAAACCCAATTATTCTATAAAAAAAGAAAATAATAAATAGGCCGGGCTATAAAAGATATTTAAAATATATAAACAAGCCTATTTTCTGGATTTTTTAAATAGCATAAAATTCTTTCCTATATTCTATATTTTTTTGAAAATTAAAACAAAACTAAACTAAATTAAATTAAAATTAATAAGCTAAAAAATAAAAATATTAAAAGCAAAATATTGGAAAACAATAATAAAATATAAAAGGTTATTAAAAAATAGGAATTTAATAGCATTTTAAATATTTATAATTAAAATACCTATTTAAATTAAAGCTTAATATATTATATTAAATAAATAAATTATAAATTAAATTGGCAATTAAAAGCCAATTTTTATAGCTTTAAAAGATATTTATAAAAATAGTATTAAAATTATCCAAATAAATTAGAATTTCTAGGCCTTTTTATTAAATAGGTCCTTTAATATAGCAAAGACATATTATAGCCGTAATTTACCGCTTTAATATAAAAAACCGCTTTAATATAGGATTTAAATTATAATTATAATTATATTTTAAAAAAAAACCTAAAGAAATGCGGTATAAATAATAAAAACAGCTATTTTTTAAAAAAAGGGAACGATTTAGAAAAGGTATAATTTTAAGCATTTAAAAAAACAATTAGTTTTATAAAGCTTATAGATTATAATTAAAAACTATTGAGGAGTCTTTAGCGCTATTTGGAATAAATAGCAATCTGGAAAAAAATACTATTATAATATTAATTTTAAATGCCTTAGATATAAGCCCCGGGTACACGCCCCGGGCACGTGTTACGCGCCCCAAGCCCTTATATGCCAAATATATGCTTTTAGCGCCCTGCGCTAATTTGCAGAATTTTTAAATTCCTGCAAGGCTGGAGACTTCCTTCTCCAGCTTATAACGTCGCTTTACCCTAACCCTTGCCTTGCCCTTAAGCTGCAATAATACCGGATCGAATAAATTTGATTTAAAGCTTTTATTTTTTATTTCAAACCATGGTAGAACGATAAAACCGTAATTTGGACTATTTAGCTTTTTCTTGCCAAGGCTTGCCAAGGCTTGGCGGGCACGGACTGTTATATAAAGCTATTTAATTAATAATAATTCTATTTTTAAATATTTTTAAATATAATTAGCGAAATAGTATTTATAATTGCTTTAGCTATAAATTCGTATTATTTTTTATATTAATATTTAAATTATAAGCTTCTTTAATTTTCAATTTTAAAAAATTATAAAGCCAAATTAAAAAACAATAAATTAATAGAATAAAATTGGAATAATTGCTTTTCCAAACTTGGAAAATTCATATAAATTTCAATATTTATCAATTTATATTTATTTTTTGATATTTGAAATTAAGTTAATTTGTCCTAATTTAATAAAATAATATAAAAAATTAAACTATATTATTATGCTATAAATAGGGTAAAAACTATTTTAGGCTATTTTAGCATGCCAAATTATAGCGATTATGGTGAAATTTTAAAACCGTGGTTTGGACTAAATAAATTTGATTTATAGCTTTTATAAATGGTTTCAAACCGTACCGATACGGTTTAGGGCCCAAACCGCGGTCTCAGACTATCGGAAACACTGGCAAGGATTCCTGTCGACCACTAAGGAAAGAATTTCCTCTATGTTCACCTGTGATCAATCACGTTGGTATTCGAACTATATAAGCCTCGAACATGGCCTCACGATATTTCTTGTAAGCTGAACAGTTACAGGAAGATGTCCAGGAACATGGTGCGGTCATTGGGAGACTCTCCGTGGTAGTTCAACCCCCGGCTGTGTTCAAAGTGACAATGTGTCTTCCATCTCCGTTGCATTGAACAGAGTCACCTCACAGCCAGGACCTGGTTCTGGCCAGACCTCATACCATTGCCAGAGTACTACCTACCGTCGCTAGACTTTAATACTGTCATGCCGCCAACAGGTTCATACTGCTTAGGCGAGAATATGGCACTTGGGAAAGTAGGCTTAAATGTAATAGTTCGCCGCCCAAACTGCCTCCTGTCGAACCACTGTCTGCCGTCGGTAGAATATGTTCGTCGCCATATCTCCGAAAGCTATACACACTTCAGCGGATATTTCTGCTACTAAACGTCTAGTAGCTCAGGCCAGGACGCCAAAGCCTGGCTTCATCGAAATTTTATTGACCCCGTAGCCAAGGTGCTGACGCGAGAGATAGCGATGGATATATAAACCCCCATTCCATCCCTTTACTCTGCTTCTACAAGTAACAGTTCAATTGTGGCAGATCTCTATTGATGACAAGCCAATGATTTCCTTCGATATAGGGCTCCAGACCACATCTCCACAATTCACGAGCTCTGAAGTTTGCCGTAAAAGTGTCTCAAACATCTTGTTCATGACTCTAGCAAAAGTCAGACCTTACCAGCTGCCGTCGGCAAAGGTGTTCTATCGCCACCTGCACACTTTCTCCTCTAAACCGCAATCTCTTTGCCCCTAGCTAGACCTAATATAGTGTGACGAGAAAGTCTACGTACCCTTCTGTCGAATTGAGTCGCCCTCAAAATCTACTGAAATCAAGTCAAATGATTTGAGATTTCTTCTCATATCCGAGTTGACTTCAATTCCCTTGGTCAACGCAATTAATTGTACGTAATTCGAAAGATCATGATTCTCAACACTAGCCAGCCAAATTGGTCCAGGAGCCAGGAGAAGGCGTTGCAGACCTTTTCGGCCAAACTATAGCTTGATCGCAGAACTGAAGGCTGAAGCGTGACTTCGAGTACCACCTAGCTATATAAACCCCAGAAATTCCCCTTTCGATCTGCTTTCAAGAAATCGAATTCATATCGTTCGTGACAAACGATCAGACACTTGTCTTCGAAAAAGAAAAAGCAATCTATCCAGCAGCTACTCATCCTTAGGCTTAAGAGCGTGACGATGGTCATCCGGGAATCTAGCAGCCTTTGGCATTTGCAAGCTCCCCTCGACAGACTTTCCTGTCGTCGACACGCAAAGCTGCTGTCGCTTAAGAAATATTTGCTGTCCATTGCATATCTACTCCTGGATTCCATGGCGAAATCCCTTCTCATCTAGGAAACGCGATTCTGAGATCCCTCAGTACTTTCAGTTTCTGCCAACTCTCGTCTGCAACCTCGGGTTGATTAGCGTCAGCAATTTGAGGAACGTCATTTTTCTTGATGGTTTCCAGACCCAGTAGCTCGTCCTTATATAGGTACCTACCTTAGTATCTCAGTAATCACAAACCTCCTCGAGCCAAAGCAACTACTCCTCTTGGCACTCGGACTCCTGTAGTCCCTCAGCTATAAAAACCCCAACCATGGCCACTATCTTTGATTCTCCAAGCAACTCCAGAAGAGCAACTGACGGTAACTTTCAGCGACGTGATCAGCAGACAAGAGACAAGGACAATCGTTCCAAGACATTTTACTTTCCCGCCTAAACTCAAGCAACCAAGTCCTCACTCAGAGCCAAGAAGCGATATTTCACATCCACAACCACCCAGAAAAGCTAAGCCCACCTCCGTGACATGGATGCTGCCGCCAACACACCTCACTATCGCCACATCCCCAATTCTCACACGTTCCGCCAAACACCTTTCTATCGCCTACGTAATTCCACACCGACTCACGTGCAGGCCACAACTTCACCAGCAGCCTCCAAAAAAAAAACTATATAAACCCCCACCAATCCCCTTGCTCTTGCTTCCCAAAGCAATAATCCGCGTCCGTTGATCATATTTGGTCCTGGCGAGAGTGGTTCACCTCCAGCAAATTCCGGCAACTTCAGATAGTGACTGGGGCCTAATGACAGCAATTTGGTTTTGCACCCATCATTGTCAACTTCCTGCGTTCCAAGAATCAGCCTGGTATCCATCCATACCTGCAAACCACACACCTCGAGCTTTACACGAAGTATCATCTGTGTGTACCGCTGCTCCTGTCAACACACTCACCTACCGTCGAGAAACCAAGCAACTGTCACACGGACCTTGTAACTGTCAGACAATATCTATGGTCTTCGGATTACCTTACAACACACCTACCCAGAACCCCAACTTTTCCCTCACAGCCAGTAACTACAAAATCACACATGTCGAATTGATGCAAATTCCAGACTCTCAACACGTTGATAGGTGATTGGGGTACTTTCAGCTTTTCCTGCAGCTTTCCACTGTCAGGAGTTCTGCTTTTATACCTACCTGTGCGAAAGAGAAAATCTTGGGGCTCGGTCACGTGCTCCGGGTGAGGATGTTCAAGCTGCGCGTTAGGCGTGACTAATGTGAGATTTGCAAAACTTTTAATGAAGTGAAGTCAGGTGAGCGGCGGGCCAGTTAAGAAAGTACCTAGCTTCAAACTCCCCCGCAAAGAAATGATGACACCAAAGCTTGCACAATGCACATTAGCGAAGAAGTTTTGCTCATACAACCACCCATCCCTCATATCTCATTACTCGTATACTACCCAGGGTATCTCAAACATCATAATCAAACGCAACCACGCCAGATAAAAGCGAAACGTCAAAGAAAGCCAGTGCCCCCACAATCGGGACATGCCAGTAGCCCTCACACCAACATCATCTCGAAACAACCTCTTCATCACGACACACTCTGTTTCTTCTCCCTCCACTCCCTCTCCCTCCTCTCCTTCCTCCCCCTCCTAATCCCCCTCCTCTGCACCGCCCTCTTCAACCCCCTCACCAAACTCTCCCTCAACAGATAAATCGCCGTCACCACCGCCACCGGTATAGCAATAGACCAAAAATACGCCTCGTCATGATTCAGACTCGCAAACTGTTCCAGATTCATGCCAAAATACCCTGTCAAAAAGGTAAGCGGCAGGAAAATGATGGTAACAACTGTGAGTTGTTTCATCGACTCGTTTTGATACGCGCCAATGGTGTTGAAAATCAGATCAATCATAGCGTCGGCAGATGAACGCATTTGGTCGAGAGAGGAGGAGATGAGCACTATGTGGTCTTCCACATCGCCCAAGTACGTATGCGTTAGTTCCGATATCTTCACCCCATTTCCTCCATCCCTGTCTCCGCCAACGCCGGCTTTGCCAACGCGTTTATGATCTCGCAATGCAGACACCAGATTGCTAATCGGGCTGACAAAATTTCTAACCTTGGTGATTTCAGAAGTGATGATGTAGAGACGAGTTGTGTGATGGATTGAAGGATTGGTGAGGACGTCAAGTTCCAAATCGCCGATCGCGTCTTGATAAGCGGAACACACGGGGATTGCAAGGTCGATGATGGCGTCGATGATGGCTTGGGAGAGCAGCGAGGCATCGCAGGAGGTGCGGAGAATAGTGGTGGGGTCCAGGAGGCGGGTGAGAATAGGTGTGCTGATGCTGGGTGCGGATGTTTCGAAGATGCTGATTATGGTGTTATCGGCCATCAAGAATAATGAGACTTGCTCAGCGCAGACAGCTAATTTCTTCTCTGTTAGAGCGGAGTGGCGCTCGAAAAAGGCGGCGCGTTCGAGGTTGGGGCCTTCGTGGTGGCGTTGGAGGGTGCGGAGTTGCTGGACTGGAGCATCTGGGTTGGCTGCATTGTGACCTTGGACTAGTCCGTCGGGTCGCTTTTCTCCTTTCGCGTCTGCTATGGCGGAAGGAAGGCTTTCACCTTGGTATTGTTTTCCGAGGATGAGCTTCTTGAGGCTCCTCCACCGGCTTTTCATCGATTGAGTGGATTTTATGGAGCCGCAGTCTGAGTCTGAGTCTGAATCGCTATCATCGTCGTGGAGATGTACGAGTTTCTGTAAGGTCAATACCTAGAGCACTGCGTTAGCGATCTTATGTCCAACAAAAGAGAACCCCCCACATATTACAACGTCCACCTGAAGCTGTGCTCCGAACGCCCAATTTCACAAGCATCCCAAAAGCGCCGCAATCCCACTCACCATATAAGTATGATCCGCATACCAATCCGCCTTCGTCCTATTCTTCGTATTAATCATATCCTCCAACGCCAGTCTATGCAACTTCTTATACGCCCCCAACATCTGTATAACATCCCAACTCAACCCATTCACATTGATCCACCTACACTTCACCCACTCCCCCGCTTTCCCCTCCTTCGCCAAATACTCCGGGAAACTCGCATTATCCAACTGCCGCGTCACAATATTATCTTCCGAAAAATCGACGACGGTGATGTCGCAGTGTGTATGCAGTGTTGGGGATATGTGCCGGCCGCCGAATTGTTTGGATGGATCGAGACCGGGCTCTTCGCCGGGTGCCCAGTCGGCTTGCGCTTGGTAGGCGTCGTGGGCGTCGGCGTGGGGAGAGAAGGTTGAGGAGTAGGTGCGGCGGCGGCGCCGGGTGGTGGGGGAGACGGGAGAGGCATGTGGGTTTTCGGGCTCGGAGTTGAAGGAGTGGCGTTGAGCGGCCTCGCGGCCGCGGTTAGGGGAAGGGGCGGCTTCAACGTCGTAGGGGACGTTGGACGATGGGGAGGTTGGAGAGGATGGCTTTTGCGATCTGGCCGAGAACTCCCGGGTGATGTTTATAGACATCGTGGGCGATGGACTCGATCGTGGTCGAAGGGAATTCGGAGAGAGCGTTTATTGGAGATGGAGCGGCGTCGAAAGTCTAAGAGGCGGCACTCAATCTATCTGAGGAGGGATCAGTCGGGATGGAGGCTGTCCTCGAGGTCTAGCGAAGCAGAATGTGGTGAATTGGTGTGCAATTGAAAGCGGCTGCTAAATATTCAGGAAGAGTATTGAGGAGATATGAGAAAAGAAAGCAGCAACATTTAACTTTTGCAAAAGTGAGAGGTCGCATATCATGGAGGTCGAAAGAACCCTTTCGATGAAGTCAATTTGAATTGCCCAACCAGCAAAGTCATCGCCGCAGGAATGAGCAGCCTTGCGCGTGAGGCTGCTAAAACCGACCGTTCAATTTGATGATAGTCAATGTTGGTAGAACAGCAGAACAATTGTGGTTCATTTGGACTGATGGTTGTTGAATGAGAGTAGTATTCCGTGGGATTATGGAGTTATTTGAGGATCGATAGCAGATAAAGTATGCCAAGATGACTGAGGTATGCCAAGGTGAAAGCTCCTGCTGAGCAACCGCCCTTCTCACGAGAAAACGGGCGACATTAGGTATGTTGGAATTTAGGAAGAGGATGCGATAAATGTAATTCCCGGAAGATACTTCTTAAGCAATGGGGAATATTCCCACTGATGGGGAGTATTGCAATCAGGTACATAAAAAACAAGCTAAGTTAGTGGAAACGACCTTGGACAGTTGAAGGCCGATTGCTTGGATGACCTCAAATCTCAGTACGTAGTAAATTCACTCCTGTAATTGGAATCAACTGTCCCAGATTCACGGTTCAAGTAACTGAGAGCATTCTCGTGAAGTTGGCCTTCAGTCTCCACTGGCAACGCTTCAGATGCTGATTCAGACTTGTTGGTGAAGATGGCAAACAACACTCAGCCAGCCGCGGCTTTGCACACGACACGTTGCTGTTTCTTCGAGAAGAGCCGAGTGCTGAGAAAGTCAAGTGGCGTTTTTTATCCTGATTGAGCTCGACGTGTGCTTGATGCCGAGTCAGGTTGGGCGTGTCAAGGTGAAGCTTGGAAAGTGAAAACTCGGTGTTGTCGAAGTCTAAGTGTGCTGATCAGCTCGGCCGTAGCAAACTTTGGGTGAAGGTCGACGCCGGGCACTTCTGCTGCGGACCTTCACCCCAATCTCGAATACTCCGAGGGCGTTTGCAGCAACAAAAGTGACAAATAATTCGTCTTCCATGGTCGTTGTGCAAAGTGAAGGTGGCCTCGTCAGCTGCGGCAGCCTGCTGTGATGTTTTCTTTTTGCCGTGATAAGTCAGCCTCTAATAGAAGGCGGTGGAAGGGCAAAGAGTGAGGCGCCAAAGGGTGGCCCGTGCCTGTAACAGCTGGAGCTTGCCAGAGACTAAATCCGCATCCCGAGCCTATTCCATCATCACGACACCGCAGCACAAAAGCACCGCGCCGCATCCTCATCCATCTCCATCCTCCATCTAAATCCACCACCCGAACGCACCGCCTTCTGCAGCCCACAGCAGAAGCTTCAACTCCACGCCCGAACTGATCAGCTGCGAGTGCCTCTCGTCCTGGTCTGCCCGTCTCAATCGCCGACATCCTAACAGAGCGCGTTACGGCTCAACCCATCAACATGTCCGCCGAACCGAGCCACGTTGACCCCAAGAAGAAGGTCAACCTGAAGTAAGTCGCTCTGACTGTGCTCTGCGCAATGCTCTCTGCTCCCAACTGTGATACTGACCATTTCCCAGCGATGCTTCAGGTGCCGAACAGAAAGATGTAAGCCATCTCGCCACAGCTGCCAGCCTGTCCCCAACGCTGTGTGAAGATCTAAATCTGACAATTCTCTCCAGGTCGATGACACCGCAACTGCCATCCTGAAGAAGAAGAAGAAGCCCAACTCGTTGATGTGCGTAGCTCCCAGTCTTGCGTTATCGCCCCCAATGCTGATAAGTTTGAACGCAGGGTCACCGATGCCGTCAACGATGACAACTCCATCATTGCTCTGTCGAATAACACGATGGAGACATTACAGCTCTTCCGCGGTGACACTGTCCTCGTCAAGGGCAAGAAGCGCAAGGACACCGTGTTGATCGTCCTTGCAGACGATGATCTGGATGATGGCAGCGCACGCATGAACCGCGTTGTCAGGCATAACCTGCGAGTCAAGCACGGCGACATGGTTACTGTGCACCCTTGCCCAGACATCAAATACGTGAGTTTGGAGCTTCAAATTTTTGCGAGGTTTTGCCACTTTGGATTCCGAGAATGCTAACATCCACAGGCCAAACGCATTGCAGTCCTTCCCATCGCCGATACCGTTGAGGGCCTCACCGGGTCTCTCTTCGATGTCTTCCTGGCACCTTACTTCCGCGAGGCGTACCGACCTGTGCGACAAGGAGATCTCTTCACAGTCCGTGGTGGTATGAGACAAGTGGAATTCAAGGTTGTTGAGGTCGACCCACCTGAGTACGGCATTGTGGCACAAGATACTGTCATCCACTGCGAAGGAGACCCAATCCAACGCGAGGACGAGGAGGGCAACCTGAACGAGGTCGGATACGATGACATTGGAGGTTGCCGGAAGCAGATGGCTCAGATCCGTGAGATGGTTGAGCTTCCTCTGCGCCACCCACAGCTCTTCAAGTCGATTGGTATCAAGCCACCGCGTGGTGTCCTCATGTTCGGTCCTCCCGGTACCGGTAAGACCCTCATGGCCCGAGCCGTTGCCAATGAGACTGGTGCCTTCTTTTTCCTAATCAACGGTCCCGAGATCATGTCCAAGATGGCTGGTGAGTCCGAATCGAATCTGCGGAAAGCATTCGAGGAGGCCGAGAAGAACTCGCCCGCCATCATCTTCATCGACGAGATCGATTCCATCGCCCCCAAGCGTGACAAGACCAACGGAGAAGTTGAGCGCCGTGTTGTGTCCCAACTCCTGACTCTGATGGACGGCATGAAGGCTCGCTCCAACGTCGTTGTGATGGCCGCCACCAACAGACCCAACTCCATTGACCCTGCTCTCCGCAGATTCGGACGTTTCGATCGTGAGGTGGACATTGGTATCCCTGACCCAACTGGTCGTTTGGAGATTCTCCAGATCCACACCAAGAACATGAAGCTTGGTGACGATGTTGATCTTGAGCAGATCGCATCCGAGACTCACGGTTACGTTGGTTCTGATATTGCATCTCTCTGCTCCGAGGCTGCTATGCAGCAGATTCGTGAGAAGATGGATCTCATCGATCTGGACGAGGACACCATTGACGCCGAGGTCCTTGATTCTCTTGGTGTTACGATGGAGAACTTCCGCTTCGCCCTTGGCGTATCCAACCCATCTGCTCTCCGCGAGGTTGCAGTTGTCGAGGTCCCCAACGTCCGCTGGGACGATGTCGGTGGTTTGGATGGTGTCAAGCGCGAACTCATCGAGAGCGTTCAATACCCAGTCGACCATCCCGAGAAGTTCCTCAAGTTCGGCATGTCCCCATCCCGTGGTGTTCTTTTCTACGGTCCTCCTGGTACTGGTAAGACTATGCTTGCCAAGGCCGTTGCCAACGAGTGTTCTGCCAACTTCATTTCCGTCAAGGGTCCTGAGTTGTTGAGCATGTGGTTTGGTGAATCCGAGAGCAACATCCGTGACATTTTCGACAAGGCAAGAGCTGCTGCTCCTTGTGTGGTCTTCCTTGATGAATTGGACTCGATTGCCAAGTCGCGTGGTGGTTCACAAGGTGACGCCGGCGGTGCCTCTGACCGTGTTGTCAACCAACTTCTGACTGGTAAGTTTGATCCACAATCAACATACAATCATTCTCACCGACGATTTGCTAACATCTTCCAGAAATGGACGGTATGACCTCCAAGAAGAACGTCTTCGTCATCGGTGCTACCAACAGACCCGAGCAACTCGACAACGCTCTTTGCCGTCCTGGTCGTCTCGACACCCTCGTCTACGTTCCCCTGCCAGATGAGCCTGCTCGTCTGTCCATCCTCAAGGCCCAACTCCGCAAGACCCCCGTCGCATCCGATGTCAACCTGGAGTACATTGCGTCCAAGACCCACGGCTTCTCCGGTGCCGATCTTGGTTTCATCACCCAGCGTGCTGTCAAGCTCGCCATCAAGGAGGCTATCTCCCTTGACATTGACCGCCGCAAGGCTCAAGAGGCTTCTGGTGAGGATGTCGACATGGACGAGGACGTTGAGGACCCCGTTCCCGAGCTTACCAAGGCTCACTTCGAGGAGGCTATGGGCCTGGCCCGTCGTTCCGTGTCGGACGTTGAGATCCGCAGATACGAGGCCTTTGCCCAGAGCATGAAGAACACCGGTGGTGGTGCTTTCTTCAAGTTCCCCGAGAGTGGTGAGGCAGCTGCGGGTGCTGCCAACGGAGACGCAGCTGGCTTCGGCGATGCTGGCAACGATGACAGCCTCTATGATTAAATTGCATATTGGGGAGTGTAATAACAGTAGTTCGTTTTCCATTTTTTTGCAAGAAGGCGGGGAGTAGAAGGGGGGCAAGTACGGACGTTGGGCGCTTAACGAGCATTTTCCCTCCACACCGCCAGCTTTGCAATCCTTCTTGGAGAAGCTAAAAGTTTAGACAGTGAGGTGGTCTAGCGAATATCAGGGGCGCGTTGACGAGGGAATCTGATGAAGACTTGATATGCGCCTCTTTGCCTAGCAGATTAAGGAGGTTTCGCTCTCAATTCTTTCTCATGGTTCATAGCAGATAGATCACCAAACATGCATTTGCTCATCTCCAAACTCTTGATAACTGCAAGTGATTATTAACCTTTTCACTAAAGTAGATGATGGTCGTTGATTCACATAGCTCCAAGTCCAATGTCATGCGTGTCAGGGGGAGGACAGCTTGACTCTCGACGGGTCAACCTCGGCATTGGAATTTATGGTACAGCCTGGCTGACGAGGCGCAATATGCTGTGGACATGATGCCCCAAGATAGCTCTGTAGCAACCACGACTCTCCTCAACACCAACACCAAACCGCCCGTTCCGCAGAGACTCGGCATATCTCGAGCTTTGCGCGAGCTCAAGTCCAGCGGATTGTTTCCACGCATCTGCTGCGACTCACACCACACGAGCTGATCAACTTCATACCCCCCGACACTCTCCGGCCGCAAGGCTGCCAGTCACCACGATGAACTGGCTCCAAATGCGCCTTTTAGCCTGCTTGGGCCTTCTGGTATTGGCCGTAGCAGGTATCGAAATCCAATTGGTATGATCCCGGCTTTTCAGATTGAGAGAGGAGACTGTCCCTGACGAATTACAATAGGATCAAACCGACGACAACAGACAACGATGCGCCGGAATGTACAGCCGTCAGGCTTGGGGCGGAGACACCAGCCCGTTCATCTTGATCAAATTCATGAAACCGGAAGGGGACGAGCATAGCGGTGATCCGATTGTGTCGTTGGTGATGTTTGAGTGGGGAGATGAGGAATTGATCGGGGTCTATCCTACGGCAGATTCGATGCAGGTATGGCTGCTATGCTGCTATATACATACCCCTTTACCTTTCCGATGTCTCCAGAGCTCCAAATACTGCTCTTTCCTGTTTTATGAATTTCAACGTTGTACGACCGAATGCTGACTATGTGTTCCCCCCAAAACAGAAAGAGTTCATCTGCGACTCCGAAAACATCAACAACAACTTCTGCAACAGTACCCAGCTCGGCGCCTTCATCCTCGCCCCCAACGCCACCTCTCTCTCCCGCGCGCAAATCATCTCCCAACCCATCTACCTGAACGATCCTCCAGCCGTCAACTATCCAATCAAGAAAACGGGCTATTATTGTGTCGGCACATACGCAGCTACGGGCGATCCTTACACTGCTGTTGTGGAGTTTAGGAATGCTTACGGAGAATTGCCCGCTTCTCAGGTGCCGAAGATGCCGTTTTATGGGGGGTTGGCGATTGCGTATGCGCTGGTTGCGGCGATTTGGCTGTTTTTTTACTTTCAGTATCGGAGTGATATTCGTGAGTTGGCCTCCTATTCTCCCCTCTCGTTGTCTATTACCCCCTATGATTCCACAAATCGCATATACCCCCTAACTCACGAATGTCATGCTGATAACTATGGCGTGGATAGTGCCCGTACAAAACTACATAACAGCAATAATCCTCTTCCTCGTCATCGAAATGCTCATGACCTGGCTCTACTACGACTACCAAAATCGCAATGGCTCCAACATGGGCTCCAAAGCCCTCATGATCATCGTCGCCGTCCTCAACGCCTTCCGCAACTCCTTCTCCTTCTTCCTCCTCCTCATCGTCTGCATGGGCTACGGCGTCGTCAAACCCTCTCTCGGCAAAACCATGATCTACGTCCGCTGGCTCGCCGGCGCGCACTTCGTCTTCGGCGTCATCTACAGCGTCGGCTCCCTAACCATCTCCCCCGACTCCGCCGGACCCATCGTCCTCCTCGTCGTGCTCCCTCTAGCCTGCACTTTAACCGCTTTCTACGTCTGGATTCTCAATTCGCTGAACTTGACGATGAAGGATTTGGAAGACAGGAGACAGAGCACGAAGTTTGCGATGTATCGGAAGCTTTGGTGGTGTATTCTTACCAGTCTGCTGGTGATTTTCGCGTTCTTCTTCTTTAATAGCTTTACGTTTGCGAGTGCGGGAGATCCGGATTTCGTGCCGTTTCATTGGCAGACGAGGTGGTTTGTGCTGGATGGGTGGTTGAATTTGGTGTATTTGGGGGATGTGCTGTTTGTGGCGTATCTTTGGAGGCCGACGGGGGAGAATAGGCGGTTTGCTATGAGTGATGAGGTACGTCTTGACTTCGCTCCAGTGAAGGATTTCTCGGGGTGGCGGAGAGAGGAATTGGAATTTTGGGGATGATGAGATGATGGGATGATTTGCTAATGATGACACCAAATAGATCGCACAAGACGACGAAGGCTTCGAAATCACCGATTTCGGCGCTGACAACATGTCGGGCGACGAAGAGGAAGGCGGTGCGGGCGGCCTGGGCAGTGCTGGTCCGGATGGTCATATGTATGATCGCGCGCCTACTTCGAAGCAAGAATCGGGCATTGCGCCCTCGACAGAGACGGCGGGCGCTGCGGGCGCTATTGGTGTGGTTGGTGGTATGGGCAATGGCGCTTCCGTGAAAGACGTTGGCAGGAAGCATGATTTGGAGAGTGAGGAGATCTTTGCTGTGGGTGATGAGGATGGCGAGGGGAGCGAGCAGGGGTGGGCGAAGGCGGAAGAGGGGGAGGGGAGTGAGAGGGAGGGGTTGGTTGGTAAGAGGGGCTGATGGGGGTGTGACTGAGCGTGGGGCTATTCAAGCAAAGGAATTCGAAATGAAACGGGACGAGTGTGTACAACTTTGCGGGAGGGAGGAAGACTCGAGCGCGGGGCCTTGCGCGTATGCATTGTGGCGGCGTTCAGGTTTGTTATTGGATTATGTTTCGCTTTGGGTGTTAGAGAAAGCTTTAGTCACGAATGAGAGACTTTTCAGATGGTTCGGATTCCTTGGTTGAGATGAATAAGATGATCTGCTGCGACTGTGAGACATGATGCCCTGGGTGTTATGACCCCTATCCTCTTGCAATACAGGGGAAGTCACGGGCCTGATATGTCAGCTGCCTAGGACTCCGAAGTCGGAGCTTAGTGGTGTTGAGTCAGGCTTGGCAAGAGGTAATGGGTATAAAAGGAGAGGGGGCTGGATGCGGAGACCGTCAAGAAATTTACTAGTCAACTTCGTCGCATATATGACTTCACCTGGTGGAAGACTAATTGGTGGAAGAGCGAGACTACCTAGGTACCTATCTCTGGGATATGCTAGACTGGGAACAGCTGAACTTGCTGGAAAGAATAAAGTGCTATGCTGCGCTTTGGAGACGGATGGGATTGGGTTTTGGCGACAGTAGGGCTAGCTGTCGACAATAGGAGCAGTTTCTCGACAATAGGGCGTGGGATTTGCTAGGCTCGTGGATACTGGATCAAGTCGCTGGAAGACACATGTACCTATGGTTGCGCTGGCTCCTGGTCAGTGGTGCGGATATGTGGTTATGAACTTCAAGTGCGAGAGCAGAGTTGGACTGGGCTTGTCTGTCCTTGCGTTGTGTTTGAGATGACCATCAAAGGCGTTCAGGTTGCGAATTTGCTTGGAGGAGGAAAGCGGAGGGGGGCGCTGGGCCTTTATATAGGTAGATTTTTGTACTTCGGTCTAGTAATGCGGCTCTGAGTAAGGGCACTGATATTTGGCGATCGGTGGGATTTACTAGGATGGGTACAAATGGGTGGGGATGGGGGCAGGTGGCTTTGTTGACAGCGGGTTACATGATCTGATGTTCGCTAAATCCAGCTGGAAGGAGCATGTTGCTTCTAGAGTACCAATACGGTTACGACTAGGGTACTTGACGAAAGCTGGCACGAACAAGTGACCTCCAGGTTCGAATGCAAACACAGGAACGCGTTTTCTGTACGGTCTTTAGCTTGTTTCAAGTGGACGCTTTATGTCTTAACCTTTTGCTTGGAGAAAGAAAGAGGGGGAGGAGGGGAGGGCTTTATATAGTTTTTGGAGTCCAGCCTGACACTGCGGCCCTGAGTCACATCACTGACGCATGGCGATTGGGAACCTTTACTAGGATAGGGGTAGAATTCCTGGATATGGCGAGAAACAGTCTTTGTCGACAGCAGCTTAGAAGGTCTGACATTCGCTAGATGCAACTTGAAGGTTCTATGGTGAGATATACGACTTCCTGTTACAGTGGATGTAGGTACGGAAAGTCGGCCTTGAGTTTCAAGTTTGGGAACCAGTCATAGGTGAGGTGGGTTTCATAGACGTCTGCTTTGCTTGGAAAAGCAAATTGGGAGAGGGTAGAGTAGGATATGTATAGCTTCTGACCTTATCCTGGCACTCTCCATCCAGCTTATCACTTGAGCTCTGAAAAGTGGGGATCGGCAAAATTTATCGGGCTACGTGAGAAAGCGTGGATGTGGCGGCAAACTATCTTTGTCGAAAGCAGCACCGAAGGCCTGAAGTTTGCTCGATTTATCTCCAAGAACCAAGACGCTTCCAATACAAATAAGATTACCTGTTGGAGTTGACACGGACAAGGGGCCATTGAAATAACTGCAAAGACCGGATGTGTGTTTCCTGCACTGTCTTTCAACTGATTCCTGGAGATGCATAACATTGCGAGGTCCATCTTTGGCTTCTCTAGAGAAGAAAAGTGTAGGGGCGGGGTGGGGTTTATATAGCTTTGGGACCTAATCTCAAGACTGTCCAGCTCACGAATTGAGCTCTGGAAAGTGGCAATCGGCAACATTTGCGGGAATGGGAGTGAAGTGGTCAATGTAACGATACCTAGATGGCTTCATCGACAGCAGCCTATAAGGTGGGACAACAGGTTATGCTACGTTGATTTAACATCTGTTATCAAAATGCTTTCAACACGTTTACGGATATCTACTGGAGTTGGACTGAATAAGTGGCCTTTAGAATTCAGTTGCAAAAAACGGGCATGTGTTTCCTGCACTGTCTTGGAACTGGTTTCAAGTGCTTCGAGTTGATCTCTGTATCTCTCTTGAAGAAGCAAAATTTAAGGGACAGGGTGGGGGTTTATACAGTTTCAAGCAGGGAGGGCTCTGGCTCCTACATCGCACTATCGAGGAGTGGTGGCAAAGAATGCTTGCTGGTCCACTGGGCTGAGTACGAAATTATGGAACCGGTAGCAGACCAGGTTCTTCGGTGACAGCTTAGCCTCATGAAGTATGAAGGCTGCTGCATCAGTGGATCGAAATGCTTCAGTTGCATGTATGAAGCGGGAGATTTCCTTGAATGTCAAATGGAATAATCAGGCACGTGTCGACTGGACTGTCTTGTAATTCGCCTCAATTCCTGACGATGCCTCCCACGCTTTGAGAAGGAAAGTCTGGGGGCAGCGTAGGGGTTTATATAGTTTGCTGCTCCTACTCTGTCGCAGTCAAAGTCCAATGATAAATCATCGGGCCCCGAAAAGTGGCAAACGGCAACATCTGGCTAGAATAGGTGCGAAAACGTGGAGGTGGCGGCAAACAGCTTTGTCGACAGCAGCTCACATGATTGACGGCTGGATAATTCAAATTCAGGGTCAGGATACTTCCGGTGCATATCAGACATGCGGTTTTGATCCTCGAATGGAAGATTCGGAAACCGAATATTCTGCTTCTTGCACTGCTGTGCTGCTGCGCTCAACTTCCATGTCTCAAGTAATCCTTCTTGATCTCAGATAATGCTGCTCGAAAAAGAGAAGTCAAGGCGCAGGCATGGCCTTATATGGTTTTGGAAGCCAGCGGATAACGGGAGATTCTCTACTAATAAAACGCTATGAGTACCTTACGGCGGTAGAGTGCGTATTCCAACAGTAGCTCGCGAAACCGGCCATATTTACCAATTAGGATGTTTCAAGCCCATCTGAAACAAGCCACCATGATTCAAGTTGACGAAAGAACAGCGTCAGTTCTGTCCTCTGCCAAACTTTTATTGTCTGGAGAAGCGAACTCGAGGCGCATAGTGGGAGTTTATATGCTTTTTTTGAGGCAGGATCTTCTCTTTGGGAGTGACCATGCGCGCCCGCAATGGAGTCGTGGTTTTGGCGACAGACCACTCCTGTAGATAACAGCTGGTGAAATCGGTGGTAGACTTCATGATCAGAATGCTCGAAATTAATGTAAGACTACCCCAGCTTTTGCCGCAGAATTGGATAGGTGTTCCGGAACTGCCTAGCTTCAGAGAAGAGAACGAAAATGTTCATTAGCTTGTGCTGGTATTATCTGCTTTGTTAGTATACGAGCAATGAGACCTCAGCAACGTGTCGGTGAGAACTTCTACCTGTGCAAGCTTTTGGTGCACTTCCCTCACTTGGAGCTACTCTCTCCACCTGGACCCCCTTTAACCTTACTCCGGGTATCTGAAGAGAACTAGGCAAGCCATTACGTACATACACCCTCTGCTCCCACTTAGACAGGAGAGGGAAGTATGCTTACCGTATATTAGCCACAATTAACGCGAGCGAGCTTAGAGATCCTCACCCGTATCACGTGACCAAAACTCCCAGATCTTACACTGGCATAGGTATAAAAGGAAGGCTTCTTACTGTGGAAAACAGCAAGAAGATCTATAGGCATTTGTTGCTGTCATGGCTGGAAAATCCTCGAGCTTGGAGACGTTGTCAGTTTTGCATCTCGACTCAATATGCGTAAGCGTGGGAGGGCTGGCTCTAAGGAACGGAATTGAATTGTTGGTAATTGGTACCATGCTGCACTCGAAGACGAAAGGTTTGATCCGAGAGTTGCAAGCTGTTGCGACAGCGGCTTCATTTTTCGACAGTAGGTGACAGGATTGGATGCAGCAGGGTAAAATAGTTTTCTTTTATACGTACTACGTATCCAAGGCTGATCATCATCTTAGAGCACATGACCCTGACGCCGAGATAACTGGTATTGGTATAAAATCAGGGCTTCTGACTGTGGAAAACAGTACCTAAGAAACAATACGCTCGTAAAGCGATTTGAGCAACCTCGGTCCTTGTGACTGGGTATTTCTCGATCGTGGAGACGTATCCGTGTTAATCTATGGCTGACTCTCACCCTAGAACACGTGACTGAGATCTCCAGAGCTCAAACTGGCACAGGTATGAAAGCAGAGCTTCTGACTGTGAAAAGGAGCAAGAAAAGTCAGACGCGTATGTTCCCTGAATGGTTGGAAATTCCTCGACCGTGGAGACGTCGCAGAATGCAGCTTTGAGTCTCGTCTCGAAATGGGTGAGCGTGGGGCTCGGGTTGGTTGGCTGGCTGCAAGCAATGGGAATCGTATTTTTGTAGATGATGGTCTGATGGGACGGAAGGCGAGAGGCATGGTCTGACACTTGCGGGGTGTTGCGACGGTGGCTTGGTCTATTGTCGGCAGATAAGTATGGTGCCAGCAGCAGTAGCAGCTGGCGAAGATGATGTCCAGACTCCTCGCATGCATGCCGAATTTTTACTTGTATACAATTACAAGCTGGCATTCGGGAAGATGAGCAGATTGGGAAGCTCGGTAAAAGAATGAAATGTCTGGCATTCTGGCATTCTGGCATTGCCCTTTGTTGCGACTTGGCTCCCGCAATCACATCATCAGAGATAGCATATGCTTCTTTCTGGTTCTTGTTTAGAGGAGCAAAGTCAAGAGGTTAGCCGGTGTTTATATAGTTTTTGAAGGCAGCTGACACGGGCTGGCTTGTGAATGAGGACGCTGGTAAGAGGAAATATTCACTGGACTCGGTGTCAATTGGTGGAACGGGCAACAGGAGAATTTCGTCGACAGCAGCTCAGCATCGTGGCGGTGAGCTCAGTTTGGCGAGGAACTGTGGATGTATGTTTCGGTGGTCGCTTGCGAGGAATTGATTGATAGAGAGCTAGGCAGCTAGCTTACCTTAGATTGAGGGTAGAAACATGCTCTTCTCTTGTGGTCCTCGTTGCTTCCGCCTGCAATATTCCATGTACCTTCGTCTACTGTTGCTTGAGAGTCACCGTGCGCAGAGGGTTGTCGAGGTTGATTGGTCTGTTTCCCGCTCGAATCCTAATATTCTGATTGATTCGCAGTGGTGGTGCGATGATATCGAAGCCAATGGATATGATTGGGATTTATATAGCGAAGAGCCTGAAGGACCAAAGGACTGCGAGATGCCAAGACAACTACATGTAAAGCAGCTATTTTGGAGGTCAGCAGGTCAGTGATTACTAATGTCACAAGATACGGGTATTAAAGGATGAGGTACTGACACTGGAAACAGTTAAGAGAATAATTAATTACTTGGGTCTCTCGAGGCATCTCGCTTGTCCACCAAGGGAATGTCGCCAATCCAAAGACTGCGCTGGCAGAAACTACTTAGTGAGATATCTGCAGAAGCGAATGAAGGGTGACCTCGACATGAAATAAACATGGAAGCGGACAACGGGTCATTTCCTAGCAACAGCAGTTTTATGGCTTGACGGTAGTGAAGTATCTCGACGGCGATTTGCAAGTTCTGAAGCTACAACGACTGCTAGACTATTGCTTTCACATGCTTACAGAAGCGTTTGTGGATAGTTGCGGAAAGAACATGGTACTCAAGCCTTTGTGCGGGGGATCACTGAGTGTGTCTGCTCGTAGCACATGCCGCCGAAGGAAAATGTTCTTGAAAGGGCAGGTTGAGAGTGCGATGGCGAGGTCTTATATAGTCAAATGACTGCGGGACTTCATGTCGGCACATGACTAGATGCTTTAAGTGAGCAGGTGGGTGGTCGCTGAAGCCTACGGGTATAATAGGACGAGGTAGTGGGTGTGAAAACGTATGAGAAAGCATGAATACAGTGCCAATAACGATTGCTGGAGAGTGCGATTCGCTCTTTGAGATACTTAGAAAGTGTAATAGGTTCTTGGCTCTATTTTCAAGATAGGAAAGAACTCTCAGGAGAAGGGAAACGAAAACGCCATGTCTTGTGAGAAGGGCTTGGCTTGAAGTTTGCCAGCAGTTGTTCTCACAGTCAATGGTAGAGCAAGTTTTTCGACGGCAGCTTACACGCGACAGAGCCTGCTAGATTCTTCAAGTGAGATGCTTCAAAGGCGTGTGTAGCTGGCCGTTGAAAGAATGTGTAACTACTAGTTTAGCAGTAAGGCAGGACAATAAAATATCCGCTTGTTGCTTGTGCGCCCTGTGGGTATAAGTCGAAAGATAGTGGATTAATTCAAATCCATTAATTTGGGGAGGATCCGGATCTCCACACTATTTGGGGAGCAAGATTAGAAGGTCCTGCTCGGGGTTTATATACCTTGAGTACGGTATCTTTCGAAGATGATAGCATTCTCTAGCAGTCTCCAAGAATTGCTAGCTCGGTTAGTAGTCGCTTAGGTGCAAGGCCACCCGTGATGACTCAAGGCACAGGTATAAATGATGTGGTTATATGGTGGTGAGGAGGCAGCTGACCGGTCACGTGGTTGAGGCGGCCAGTGGGGTGACCAGGGTGCGTCGCTTAGCCAGTGGGGCTCCCATGGGCCATTCACAACACCTTAATTACGAAAATCTCTGCAGCGCCAGCTTCTACAGCTTTAAGGCAGAGATATTCGTTAGCTGCGGCTTTAGTTTTTCCTCCCTACCCACCCTATATAGCTTAGTTCTAGTTTAGTTCGCTTTTTATATAGCTCACAGCCGGTCAAGCCAGCTCCAGCCCTCACGCGCTCGTTTCTAGCCTTGCTAGACGTCACGTGAGCTCTTTTATACACCACAATATAATTATATTATGTGAGAAAAAAACCCCGGTGGCTGGAGCTAGCTTCGCTAGCTGTGCCTTGCAATACATTGATTTTTGATCACTTTCTCGCTCTTTTTTCTTTTTGCATGTGAGGAGCTAGACCATATAAGGACGGTCATGGGTACGAAGAGCTATCAGGAGGAAACAACAGCCTATGTTATGGGTACCAATTGGATGGTAGACGTGGTGCAACACATGCGTTGATATTGATCTTTTAGGGGGTATAAGCGAAACTGAGAGGGGTATGTGTAGGTAGTTATAGAAGTTCAGAGATCATTAGAAGACGCGCCTGTGCTTTTACACTAACAGATACAAGAATTGTAGAGCCGCGTCGACAGCAGCACGACAGATAAAATGACAACAAAATGACGCCGATGGCGAGAAGCATATCTAACAGTAGCAGCCGTTGGGTGCCGACAGTGTTGGATGAAGAATATCTTATGCTTATGCATCATCGGCACTCACAAAGCGAAATTCAGGACTTGGAATCATGAAAGCAGAAATCAGGCCTGTGAATTTGCTGACGCGAAATCTCGCCTCATGGATCTTAGCCAGATGGCAGATGTTCGTAGGGGGTCTTCCAGTTGTTTGGCTTCCTTGGAAAACACAAGAGATTGGGCATTAGAGCAAGTTTATATAGATTGTAGGAGCTTGTGAAGCTGAAGCTTAGTCAGGGAAATGCCACGTGATGCGAACCACCTACCTTTCTGGTTTCTGAGTCTCTAAGCTGCAGCTTGCTGTACTGAGGGGATACGAATCGCTCTAGATGGCTTGTAAGGTCACAAGGTGGAGGGATTGCTATTTAAACATCCTTTGAAACCCCCAAGTCTTCTGTGAGAGTCAAAACCTTGTCGCAAAGAGCGACTGGCGCGGCCAAAACCACAGATTCTTTGACTAGTCTCTGGAGCTATCAGATTCTGATTTTGTGTTTGTACGAGACAAGATCACGGACGTTGATGCCATTCGCCCGAATGATCCAATCCTGCAAGACCATGCGACAGCAATCAACAGCAATGCCGGCAGCATAACAAAGACAGTGGGAAAGGTCAATACTCAACACGAAAAAAACACCCAGTCAAGCTCTCTCAGGGCTGCGTTGATCTGTTGCCAGCTCTCGTCACTGCCGTCGGCTTATCGACAACACGCTCATCACTCCGCTCGCCATTGTACGTCTCAGCTATCACCAGTTCACTCAGAAAGCAGCCAACAGCTCATTAACATCTTAGTCACTTTCATCAGACATACGTCCCACTCAGTACCTATGCACGAACATTCAGGTCTGAACGCAAACTCCTAATTGCCTTTTCTAATTTATGTCCAAATTATTCGAGCTGCCCATGTTCTCCATAGGTATCGCAAGTTTCGAGAACCATCACCAGCTTGGAGAGTGAAGTAGAAGGGGTTCACGGAACTGCTTATACTTAGGCACCAGTGACAGAGGATGTTGCTGGGAGACTTTGGCTCACTTTCAAAGTTTCTCCGACCGCAGATTGAAACATAACAATCGGGTTCACTTCTGTCAGCCTGCCATATCAGGCAGCAGCACTAGCTCCTTTGTTAGCGCCATCCCCAGCTCCATAAGAGCTGGCCTTAGCTAGACCTTCCCAATGTCAAGCACCTACGTCCCTCAACAACTTCACATTCAATCACAAGAGTGCAAAGCAAATGTTTTTTTCTTTTTGGAAGTTCTCTTCAATTTGGTGGTACATACTAACGGTAGACGCGTAGCCTGCCAGATTTCTCTTTAGAAAAAAAGAACGTGGCACTACGGTAACTACCATGCTACATGTGAGGATCAGGGATACCCGGATAATTAACTGTCTTGACCCTGAAAATCCAACGTTTTCTTCGTTTTAGTTATCTGATCGGAAACCTCAGATGGCCTTAGACTCCTTGTCCTTGTCGGACTCGGAGACGGTGGTCTTGGAGTTGCTCGAGTGAATCTCACCACGAGACTTCTTGGCATCCTTCTCATACTCCACGTCGACTTCCTCCTCTCTGGCTCGCTTCTCGCGAGTGATAGGACCGACGGACACGGCGTCAGTCTTGGTCTTGGCGGCGGAGGCAGCGGCTGGGGTGAAAGACAAACGACTGAGTCTGGGAAACGCATTCTCAGTCTCAGCCTTAGCGGCAGCTCGGGAGCCGGAGGCGGCTGATGCGGCAGCTAGGACAGAATTCAAACGACCGAGCTCGGGAAACGCATTCTCGAACCGAGTCTGAAGAGAGGCTGGGGCAGTGGCAGAGGCAGCGCCTGGGGAGAAAGTCAAAACACCGGGTCCGGGAAACGCATTCTCACTCTCAGTCTTAACAGAGACTGGGGCGGTAGCTGGGGCCGGGGCAGGCTGGTTTGAGGAAGTCTTGACTCGCTCTTTTAGGATGGCGGTGCGTTCTTTGAGCTTCTGGGCAAGCTCCTCTCTGTCGATACTTCCCTTCTTGTCAGGCGTCGTTACTCCAACAGACTTTCTGGTTGGGATGGACTTGGGGACAGCGAACGCGGAGGCGGAAGCGGAGGCGGAGGCAGCGGGCATCTGGGCTTGCGGGGACTGGGCCTTCAGGTCTCCAAGGTTTTCTTCCGTATCGTTCGGACCCATCACACGAACTTTGATACTGCTGCCTTTGATTTTTCGTCCAGTCAAATAGTAGGCGGCGTGTTTAGCCTGCCTGTCTGAAACAACAATGGCAAAAGCAACCGCCGTACGGCCCAGTCTTCTGTGGATGACGAGCCCTGCGATCTGGAATTGCTTCGGAGTCAAGAACATGGGGCCTCGCAATTCATTCTCGGTGACATCGCCAGGGAGGTTTGAAATGAACAATTTGCGGCCCTGGACTTGTGTATTGGCCGTAGGCGGGATCGTCCGATGACTCCTGTCCGAAGGACTCCGTCCACCGCCTCCGTTGCCGCGGGTCATTGCCGCGGTAGAAGATGACCGGAGACGGCCATGGTCAGACTGGGATTTATCACCCGGCTCATAGTGATCACCCGGCTCATAGTGATCGCCAACCTCCTTGTATCCAGCCATTTCCACGCGAATGCGGCGGCCCAATCTGGTCTGTGCATTGAATTCCTGTAGAATGCGAGCAGCCGTAGACGAATCAGCGAATGTAACAAATCCACAGCCCCGCATTGCACCGGTCAGTATGTGAACGTCATAAGCTTGCACTGGAGCAAACATGGCGGCTAAGACATCTCCAGTGACTGTGACAGGCAGATTTCCAACAAAGAGCCGGCGTCTCTCATACTCCACGGCTTTACGGGACTGGTGTGTACGCCTGTCTTCTTGTGAACACTCCTTCTCTGCAGCTCTACGGGACTCATCTGCACGTCTCTCCTCTCGTTCTCGTTCATATCTGGCTCGCTCACTGTCATAGACACGGCTAGCTCTGGGCGAGGCCGAGCGACGGCGGGCTGGCACATGATCATCATGTGACGTTTGCCTTGCACGACCTTCGCGCTTGGGAGGGACGGGAGAGGCAGGCAGGTCTTCCCGTTTGCGGGCAAGCGGTAACTGGTTGGAACCGGTCTTAGTGGGGCCAAGCGGCAGCTGGTTGGAGCCAGTCTTGTTAGGAACAAGTGGCACAGAGCTGGCAGGAGAAGTACCGGTCATAGAGCTGTTGGCATTGAGGTTCGAAAGGCGAGCAGGATGCATCTCGGGTGCGCCCACAGATGGGGCAGGGCCGGGCGGTATGAGGACGGCGGATGAGGAGGATGGCGCGGTCTTGCTGACCAGCTGTGAGTCAGGCTTAGGGCAGGCATCGGCAAGGTGAGCCCGAAGGGAACGACCCCCCAGCGTCCTTGCGTTGACAGATACGATAGCCTTAGCGACATCAGCCTTGTTGAGACCATTGATGAATCCATAACCGGAGGGCTTGTTATGTTTGTCCAACGGCAAGTAAACATCAGACAGCTCCAATGGGTGGAAGAAAGCCGCGATGTCATGTCGATCGGCGCCCCAAGGCAGGTTTCCCACAAAGAGGCGTCGACCCTCCCGCTCCGCAGCAGCTATTTCCAGTGCAGTACCAATTGGTGCCTGGACACGGCTACCAATTTGCTGCGAAGATGGAGGCAAATTGTGCTGTTGAGAGAGAGGCAGGAGGCTGGCGCCAGCTGTGTTGGGCGGAGGGTGTGAGATTGGGACGTTCTTGTTGGCGACAGACAAAACAGAATTTCCGAGAGCAGCACCGGCCATCGAAGGGCGCATGGCAGCAGTTGAGCTACAAGAGGCACCCACCGACAACTCCTCCGGTGCACGAGGCAATTGGGAGGCAGCCACCGAAGGCGACGAAGACACAGCTACGATGGTGTGGGGTTTGGGGTTCCATGTTTCGTAGTCAACAACGTTCCCTGTACGTGGCCACGACTGTCAGCAGCTTCACTTTTGCTGGGTGGGATGTGGGAAGGAGGATCATACACTCCATGCTCTCAAAGAGAGCTCGACCGACACTCCAGGCAATCAACTCCACAGACTCATTGGCGAGATCGCGCGCCAGACGACGGCGGTGATGGGCAAGAAGGCCCGCAAACTCAGTACCGCGATCCTCAGCGCGGGCTCGGTTGTGCATTTGCTCCACCATGGGAGGCGGTGGCACCGAGAGCGCAGAAGGCGCGGAAGGCGTGGTAGGCAAGGCCATCGTGGTCAATTCCAGGTCGGGCGGTGTACAGAATCGAGAGGGAAGAGATCAAGAAGGGATGTATGCGTCGCAGAGGACCATCGAATTTGCGGTCGGCGCGGGGAAGAGGGTGCGGAAGAGACGAGGGCGTGCTCGCGCTTGAGGTTGGTATGGAACGAGCGGCAGGAGCGACAGCGTAAACAAACCTCTGCAGCGGCGGCTCGGTTAATTTTAAAAGAGAGTCGCTGCCAGTAAGCGACAGCACTGTTAGTCACCGACAAGAACACTCCTCGATCGTGTGAGAGCACTTGGGTGAGTTTTTTTCGAGACAGATGGTGAAGTCTGGGATTGAGTCAACAAGAGATCGGTTCTTGAAGTTATTAGATGAACAGCAGCAACTCGCTGTAGATAGACGTTTAAAGCTGTGACGCAGTATTTACAAACAGTGACTCAATGAACAACCCCTCAGTCCAAGCCAAGACAGACAAGAAAATACTCCTGCAAGACAGAACTCAAACCGAGCGAAGTTTAGATGATCCAAAAGATTGCAATCACTTGACTAGCAACCAAAAAATCTGTCATGAACCAACCATCGTCTGTACTCTACAGGCCAGAGACTTGTGTTCTCTCAGCAAGGGTTTTGTGTGATATAGACTTCCAGCGGGCATTGGACCCTTTCACCTGACTGTACACCGCTGGGTACTGAGAGTGAGACAGGTCAGCCGCTGGGGAATTGTGCACTGAAGAAAGCAGCTCGAATCTCAGGAGAGGAAAAGTCTTGCGAAAGAAGCATGGAGGCTGGAGTGGAAGCGGGCCAGGATTTTTATTCCTCTGGTCACGTGCCGAGGTGGAGCTAGTTTGGTGGGGCTGAGCTTGGCAACTTTGCGCCACTGAAGTTCGAACATTTCAACATCCTCTCCGTCTTTCACACCACAACGCCATCGCACTCTGCCTAGCCATACAACACCTGCCTTTCCTCCGATTTTGGGAGCCATCCTCTCAGCTACCTCTTTCTTGATTACTCGAAAGCTTTCCAGCTATTCAGAGTGTCTTGGACAAAAGGACGCAATTCTCAGAGTTTATGCGATGCGACAGTCGGCAAAGCCCCAAAACTGACTTGCCAATAGATCGTGGGCGTCTGCACGGATTGCCTCTGGTTGGGCAGCATTACATTGCTTGATCCAACATAGGCGATGAAACCCTGGACCGGCAGCTTGTCGACGAGGCATTAGTTCAAAGCGACCCGCCGAACTCAAAATGCTGCACATACCGCTCCGAAAACTGGCCTTTCTGCAGGTACCAGCACAATCTCTCCTTACGCCAGTCGCAAAGATGTAATATTCATCAAGCTGCCGAGAGGTAGCCGATACGACTCCTGAAGAGCCGGTCGAGAAAAGTCCGGCGCTTTGTCCTTACCCGAGTTGAGTCGCGAGACACATCTGGCAAGCAGTTCTCTATTTCGAGTCCATTTCAGCTTACCCTGATCACCAAGTCCTTGTTCAGAATTACTTGTGATCTCAGTTTTCAAAAATTACTATATACGCGATACATGTAGCTTCATTCCTGCCGTCTGACATACTGTCAATATTCCGAAGCAGTCACAGTTGATGCTCGGGGGACGTCGAAGCGGCTTTCAATACCGTTGAGTCCCCCTCTCGAGGGTACAAATATACCTTTCAAACCAAGACCAATATCTATGCTCGTGGAACTTGCATCCGGATACACTTTTACAGACACAAGAAAAACCAGTATTTTATCGCGTCTACCGAGATGCTTGTCCAAGCCGAGTGGCTCTTGGGGTTTCACTGTTCAGTGGCTGAAACCGAAGAAGCTAAGCTACGCTTGGTCTACTGATACGCATGAGCAAGCTTGTGTGATTTGAGGAACGTTTTCATCTAAGGGTGGAATGACTATTAGTCGTGCATTCAGGAAACATAATTGCTGTACACAATGCTGCCACCCCTGGGGACTACCGCGGTCCCGAATTTCTGGTATTCCCTCGGCGGACTAAAGTCTCACCAAGCAGGTCATTTATCGCTGCTATGCAAGCAGAAAGCCAAACATCATCTCGATACATCATTATCAGGCGTCTCGCACGATCCTGATCACCAGTGATTAACTTATCTCTAAATTCTTCTCGCCCTGTTCCAACACGTGCTACGCCAGGATGTTAGCAGGTTGGTGAATAGCACAGTTGCTGCCAAACTGTACAAGACACTAGTCCCTACGGATGTACCGTATTTTCATCATCCGATATAGACAGGCTGGGTGCAGGTCCCCACTCTCCACTTCAAGTTTCCTTGCGGTCCGATGTCGTTGAAGAGCGCTCTCTAGGCCTCCACAATCACCATGTCACGGTTTCTTCTACTGCTGGCACTCTTCCTGTCCCTGGTAGTGGTCAAGGCCCAAAGACCCGCATTACCAGCATGCTCGGTCAGTGTATTTCCAGACCCTCCCATCCAGATCTTACTGACAGTACCTATGCTCTAGATAAAATGTATCTTGAGCGCATTCAACCAGACCGGCGAAAGCGTTGAGAACAGCAAAGCACTCTGCAACAACATTTTGAACGCGGACGTCGCTGATATCATCGCACCTTGTACTAGGGCGTCCTGTAGTCAAGCAGACCAAATTGGTATGTCTCACAGACTCTTGACAGAACTTGCAACAGCCATACTGATCAAGCCATATGCAGCTCTGTTTTTGGAGCTGAGCAAACAGTGCAATGGCATCACTGGTCCATCCAGGAGGCATCTGGTCCAATCGGTGGCCTGGATTCTCCTTGTTGTCTCGGGCATGGCCGTTGGACTTCGTACGTTCTCACGCATTTTCCTCTCAAGAGCCGCCGGTTGGGATGACTACACGGTCCTAATATCCTACGTGAGTGTCCAAGATTTCTTGCTGTCGAGAGAACGACGAGCAGCTAACTCACCTTCGAAGGCTGCGGTGTTCACAATAACCATTCTCCTGACATATGGTATTTACTCTTTGGACTCGTCGCGAACTATGATGCTAACTATGAGCAGCTAAAATCGGAGACCATATTTGGAATCTCCCGCCTGCGAGGCTTCATTTTGTTGTAGAGGTATGTTGTTTGTGAGCTTGCCACTGATGATGATCCTCAATTCATTCTGGCGAAAGCATTTGACATGAAATTGACCACTGGATACAGACAAGCTGGATCGCCCAAATACTCTACGCCATCAGTATCGGTCTAGCCCGCATCTCTATGGTATTATTATACCTTCGGGTTTTTGTCGACAGTACGTTCATGAAAGCTTGTTACGCGACAATTGCCTGCCTGGTAATATGGATCGTCACCTTTATTATCGTCACCTGCTTGGAATGCCACCCTCTTACGGCTCTTCTCGACTACGACGTAAAAAATGTCAAATGCATTGACAGCGAAGCTGCCATCTACGCATTTGCAGCTGTTGGCATCCTTCAAGACGTCATGATCATCGCACTCCCGGTTCCATCTCTCCTCCGCCTGAACGTCACGAAAAAACGTCGAAATCACATCATGCTCATGTTCTCCCTTGGTATATTCACCCTGGTCGCAACTTGCATCCGATTCCGATACATCATCGGCCTTTCGAAGTACGCAGATAGAACATTCGCCGAGGTACCGGCGCTGATTTGGTCTTTGGTCGAGATTGATGTGGGCATCATTTGCGCATCTATGCCCGCCATGAAGGCTTTAGCGTACAAGATGTTCCCGCAATACTTCACGACATTCCACGACGATCCCAGACCTACGCCCACCTACCCGCAGACTCCTGCCTCGGACAATACCAAAACTGGAAAGTCGGAGCGCTATAGGTGGCCCGCAGAAATGCCTGCCGATTCCGCTGGGAAGACTGGGACCGAACTGATGATGAGGTCGGAATATGCGAATGCCATTATGGACGTAGAGCAAGGCCGCACCGAGGAGCCAACCTCTGCAACCACTGCAGAGATGGATCCGTGGGGGGATTCCAAGAACGCACCTCGCATTTCTGGCATGGCTGGGAGTCCGAACACCGAAAAGATGACGGGTTCTGCGACGGATGCGGAGAGTTGTTCGAGGCAGAGCACGGTGAGATCTGAGGGTAGTAAAATATCGAAGGCGACGGAGCATGAACACGATAAAGGGCTTGGAGACGATGAAGATGAAATTGAGCTCTGTCGGGCTACTTCTTCCGGTCCGTCGCATGCGTAACGCACAAGAAGAAGGGAAGCAGGGTGGACGCTGTATTAGCAGGAAGAAAATGATGTCTGGCGATCTGGTAATTGAGGAGTCCGGTAAATTCTGCTTATACCCAGGTGGCTGTTGCGAAATCATGATTACTGGCGTTACGGAACGATGAAGAAGCCACCGGGGGCCACAAGCTCCATATACCCTGCAGCTGGCTACAACTCTGCTACGGAAGATCATTTTACAGCGGATCATATTCAATATTAATACCGCATTATCATCTCGTCCAAGACAGCTCGATTCGCCCACCAAGCGCCTGATTGTCTTGATAGGCACTCTTCGCCAATAACAACGCATGTTTTCGGTCTTTCTGACCAATATGCAGCCAAACCATTATCATAAGGCAACCTGATGAAGAGAGGGTCACACCCAATCGTTCGAAATCTAAGCCCCCATGGCTTTCATGTTCCACGGCATATGCCATCTTCAGACTCGGCATGAGGAAGCAAACAAACTCCTGTGCGAGCGCAAGTCTGCACTTCGCCCTGCTACTGCCTGGCTTCCACGATGGTGGATGGTTCTGAATGGCATTCAGGATATGCTGTGCCCTTGCGCTCGGGAAACCGACGGCTACTTGCATATAAGCCGGCGATGACTCGAATGGTTGTACGAGGCTATGTTAGGGAGGTGTATAGAAGATCGAGTCTCCCGCGAGGATTATCTCAATGTTCAGATCTAGTGCTGTACTGCATCATGGATAGCAACGAGAGAGCAGATGCTTTGCTTGCCAATATTTTGGACATTTTGAAGAAGATTGACTTGAAGCTCAGCGACGGACAGCAAACCTCCGAATCCAGCGAGGCGACGGAAAGAGACAGCGAGAAGGTAGGAGGCCCTGCGCCTGATCTCTTGGCTCTCAGAAATCAGTCACTATCGGGCTCTAGTACCGAAGGGACTTCCCAAGCCGACGACTATGACGAGCAGCTATTAAACTCTGGCGAGAGAGTGGACTACAGAGAATGGAGATCATCCCTTTCCTCGTCGTCATTGCAATGCTTGCCAGATCTACTCCGAACGCTCGGAGACTTGTGGACCATTCCAGATGACGGCCGACTGGACCTTACGTTCTCGAGAGAGTCCCTCGAGCAGCTCTCCTACACCGAACTTGAAAAGCGTCTTCGGTTGCTGAAGCAGTTTTTCGGCAAAATCCAAAGCTGCCCGTTCTTTGATTTTCGAGTCGTGGATGGAGATGACCAGGGGAATGCGGTTATGTATACAGCGCAGTCTGCCCTGCAGGGAGAAGCGTTTCGAGTGCCAGAGTTACGCCATGCTAGAACGGATGCGCCGTGGAGACGCTTTATGTAAGTCTCTTCATGTGAAAACGACGATGAGTTACCGAATACCTAGCTGATCATGTGTTCTCATAGCCTATGTCAGGGTCTGCATACCCTCAAGACAGATAAGCAGGCCACGAGCTATAAGGAATCTTTGACACTTCTGGATCAGTTCGCGCCATTTATTGACTCCTCGCAGAAACCGATATATTTCTACGGCAGTGCAGTCCACAATCACATCAACTGCAAGCGAGTGGTGGCCTCGGATTCTCATCCGTACAAATGGTGGATTGAGTCTTTTCATGTTACATACTACGAAGCCTTCGACCCGCACAGTCTGGGAAATTTGGAGGAGACGTTGGGATCTTGGAAGCATGGCAGGTTGTATCAGAAGGACGGATTCCAGGAGCATGGGAAGGAGAGAGGAAACAGAGAGAAGATGGCTGTGAAGATGGAGTCTAGAGTCTTTCGAGAAAGTGCGTTCACTGTGAGTTTAGGGCCTTTTTGACCTACGTATTTTTGAGGAGAACTAACCCTGGGCAGCTGGTCACGATTCCTTCAGTATCTACCCATCAAGGCAATTTAAGGGTCCCCGACACATGTGAGCGCTTGACGAACCACTGGACGATTTTACTGCTCACGCCGCCTTCGTTCTACAAGAAAGACAAGTTCTCGAGTGCATGGCTCAACGCAAAGCACTTCAACCACCTGCACATGGAAGAAGCGGCTCTGTGTTACATCTACGACTGCTTCAAGCACATGTCGAAATCATGGGGTGAACTAAGCGACTACTTCGAGGACTTGCTCGACGAAGGCACATATCTAATGGATCCCAAGCTCCACGATCGCCTGCTATGGGACGACGAAACCTTCTCGCGATCGCGTCGGTACTTCTGGGCCATCGACTGCTTGACAGAGTTCGAGAAGAGCATTGCAGACAACATCCTGCAATGGCATCTCTACAAGACAGCAAGAGTCGATCCGCTCCTCCGTTTAAACCTTCTTACTACATTTGGAGTCCAGAGGCTCGGTGTTATCGAACGGGAATGCAATCTGATGCGCAGATATCATGTTCAGTTTCGAAACTGGTTGAAAGAAACTAAGAATTTTCGGGACACTGTATGCCTTTCTTCTTGACTGCTACTTGGAGCATCCTGAACTGATGATGGCAATAGGTACTCAATGCCAGCGCCGTGATAGAAACCCGGGCTGCTACACGACTTGGACATCATATGAAAATGCTGACTTTTGTCAGCGTATTCTTCCTTCCCCTGTCATTCTGCATTGTGAGTTACGACCGATTACTGAATTGCGATTAGTACCTGCCGCAATTTTACTGACTGGTCCAGTCGATCTGGAGCATGAATACTGTGTCCTCGGCTGCAAATTTAGTGATTGTTACTGCGTGTGTCGGAATTGCAACCTATGTCACGGTTTCTAACCTCAACAACATTGCTCGGCAGGGCCTTTGCACTTACGGGCAGCTACGAGATCGGCTGGTGGCGAGAATGAGAGCATGTCCTGGGTGGGAAGACTATGGAAACCGCTTCGATGCTTTTCGTCCCACACAGGAGAATAGCAGGCCATCTGACTGGTGGATTCTGGTTTTTGGTGTATGCCAACTTAGGAGATGGGTTTGTACCCCTGTGTTTGGCACAGCACGTCGGATGTTGCCTCGCAAAGATCCGGAAAAGGATGTAGAATCCGTTGACACTGAAATTTCGGAAGGACATTCGAACGGATTTCGTGGGCGTTGGACTACTTGGAGACTCCTCAATCGACACAGAACAGCACCGTCAGTTAAAAGCACCGAGCTTGTTGTTTGAGTCGGAATAATTCTAGTCCTCAGAGAAGAAGAATTCCACCAGTGAACCAACGCCTAAGAAATTCGTGTGGAAGGCCTTGCGATAATCATGTACGTCCAATAATAAGTAGGGCGGGTGTTATCGATCA
Source organism: Cyclaneusma minus (assembly GCA_037179335.1). Lineage (NCBI taxonomy): Eukaryota > Fungi > Ascomycota > Leotiomycetes > Marthamycetales > Marthamycetaceae > Cyclaneusma > Cyclaneusma minus. The sequence goes on along the minus strand of JAKZHN010000023.1, from coordinate 27,182 downwards.
GGTCTCGGTGAACATTCTCCCCCAGCCCCGGATCTGCTTTGTGTCCACTCCCACAATCTTCAGCATGTCCCACACGACGGTAGCCACAGTATCGAGAACCAAAAGGCGTCCGCCCCCCGGCAGGCGATCGTACTTTAATTCCCACTCTGCGGCCATTTGAGCAGCTTTCAGGTTCGTGCAAAACGTTGTAACCGCTTGAATCACTCCGATTCTCCAGCCTCCTTCCACCAACCCCCAATGTACAATAGCAAACTCTCTATCTAGAACCTCTTCTCCGATCTCGACTATCTCGACGTTTTCAGTAACCTCCAGATGTCGTTCCCAGTCTTGGTTGACGTGGATACCAATACCCGCATAATTCTTGATTATCAAATTCTGGACATCAGACGTATATGGCGTGAGCAAACCCAATCTCTCAATTTCGAAGGCTTTGAGCAATTTGTTGAGCGCAAGCACAGAAGTCGTGGCGGGAATGCCGCCAGTGGCTGCAGTGATGCCTTCGCATAGCTTCTCGTCTTGGTCGAAACCGAGCCAGCCAGCTGAAGTCCCGGACCAACCGATGACATCGACTTTTGCGTGAGAGAGGAGAATTGCTGCTTCGAGAATTGGGGATTTGGTCGAGGGAGAGGAGGAGCTGGAGATGTCGAATTGCGATGTGCTGGAGGGTGCGAGGGAGATGGTGGTCACGGCGAATCGAGAGAAGTGGACTGTGACGGTGTTGGGAGGGAGGGTGGAGAGAATTGCGTGGGTTAGGGGCTCGAGCGCGGTGTTGGAGGAGGGGACGATGATGCCGAGGCGGATGGGGGCCATCTTGGTGGTTGTTGTGGAGCGGTTGAGAGAGAAGGTTGATGCGAAGGTAGGACGAATGAGATTCGACTGGCAAGATTATATCGCTCCGGAAAGCCGAACGAGGCGTGCTGCGGCGAGTATCCCGATCTTTCTGTTATCTCAAGTTGGGTGCGGAGCTCCGATATCCTGACCAGTCGAGTAAGGTGTACCAGAATACACCTGGTGTCTTGAGTTGATATCTTTCGTTCTCTCAAGCCCAGAAAACGATGGGTTTGGTAAGAATCGCACAGTTGATGTACTAGAAGAACAGTATACAACTGAAAGTGTTGGTTCACCGGCAGGTGAAGTGCTAGCAGTAGCACTCAGTTCGGGGTCCGAAGGGTTGTATTGGTCATGTCTGGGGATGGAGCTTCAAGAGCTCCAGCACCCTTAAATAGAAGCTATTTCCAGTGGGCAGCCTAAGGCAGCCACACCTCGCTAATGTATGTCCCAACAGAAAGTCAGAAAAGGGAACGAGTGATGGAGGCCGAGATTCACATCTCCTCCTCGGTGACACGAGGAAAGCGAAGGCAAGAATGAGTAGTGTAAAACTGGAAATCTACCTGATGTAGGTAAAGCTTGATGGATTCTAGCATACCTTAGTGATCATCACACGCCTCGGATATCGCAGATCTTTGAAGGTATTGCTGGGGATGGAAGAGATTGAAGGCTCAATTTCATCAAATCTTGACAATCAACAAAGTTACAAAGTATGCAAGTCCATCCAAAATCCCAGAAACCAACAGACGCCCTCGTGTAGAAAAGTGATCACGGATCGCAAATCCAAAGTACATGGAGTGACAGTAGGTATCTTCCAGTCTTGAACACCAAACTCAGATCCCGCGATCATTTGCATGACCCAATCCACCCACTAGATGCATGAACAGCCCAAATTCGAAGTGATGCACCGCCCGAAAGCTCCACCACACTCATCACAACTGTAAGCTTTCTTGACATTGCATCCGTATCCGCAGTTGCAGTTCGCCACTGGGCCCTGTAATTGACTTATCAGCACAAGAAAATGCAAAGGGTGATTAAAGTCAGGGCTTGGACTGGAAGGGGTATATGGGCGGCAAGGAAAACCATACCTTCGTGCATTGCAAAGTCATTTTGTTACCCTGGCAGCCGGCGTCGTAACAATTGCCGTTTATGGGCCCGCAGTTGGATGGGGATTGTGCGATGACGGCATTGGCACTGACAGTGAAAAGGAGAAGGAGGTAGTTGAACTGCATTTTCGCTTTGGGGTAAGACTGTAAGGGTGTCTGCTTGTAAATTGTGTGTGCGTGTGTGTGTGGTTGAGTGTGTGTTGGATGAGTGAGACGGAAACTAGGAGTATGGATTGGCTGTTGGATGCATACTTATATTTTCTCTCGACTTCGCATTGAGACTTTCTATCGGCTTGGCATTGAAATACGTTTTTCCACAGCCAGGGCCAATGAATATTAAAGATCTTCAGATTCCGGGAAAACGTTTGTGGGTAGGTAAGGTACCCAACCTTAATTTCCCGAGAATCCCGACCCGGTCAATGCTTGGAAAATGCAATCAATGCGAAAGATTCCCATTTCCCACTGATGGCGATGGGGAGGGTGGGTGGCTTTCACTCCCCATTCGTCCTTTATTCCGTCAGAGCCCGAACTTCCCAACGTTTTTCCTGCGCACCGGTAATATCTTAGTTATACAAACTTGTCAGTTCCCGTTTTGAACAATGCCGATTCATATTACTATATCATCAGTTGAGCACGGCGTGGAAAGGAATGCGCTTAGCCAGTGTAGAATGAGCCAAGAATATTTCATTGATACTTCAATCGCATTGCACGTGGCCAGAGCACATGATGTGCCTCGTCTTCGACAAAGAAGGGAATGCCCTTGAGATGACTATCATGATGTATGGTGGACTCCTCCTCGTCGATTTGGGGGTTTCTCGGCTCATATGCACGCTTTCCCATTTCCTTTCCCCCAAGTTGCAGTTCTGATCCTTGCTTGATGAAAGCGCGACTTCCGGATGGAACCCGATGGTGATCTTTTGTCCCGAGAATGGCAAACGACGTTAAGAATCCTCTTTCATTGGACAACGCAGAGCTCGAGGCTGGTCGACGCTAGGCTAAAATCTCCGATGGCCGTTCCATGATTGACGATCTATCAATACCACAGAAGGGAAAAGCTCTCTTTTCGTGTACCCTCCACGGCCGTCCTACTTTCAGCTTAGCAGCTATACATCCAATGGACAGACTCAAGGCCAGCTGACTTACCGTATCTCGGTGACGCGTCGCCGTCACGATAGAATATCTGCTCGGCTTCCAAGAGCAAGCTGAAGTAGCTGAGCCGCCCAGCGAGGGTGCTTTGTCGATAACTCGAAAAAGTTGTGGATGGGATCAATGCGGTTGGCAGGCACTGAAGTGGATTTGCCGAATTTGAAGGGATTGTCGCCTCGTAATTCAGGCACCAGTCGCGTACTCACATGCCCGCGTTTACCAATTACACTTCAACTCTAAGCAACGCGTCTCTTCTTAACCGGCCTCGAAATGCACGATAGAGTTGGACTCCATCCAATGCCAGCATCTTCAACATGGCCAGCAGAATTGACAAATCTAGCCATCCTTTTCCCTCGCCTCCCGAAAATGAGTCCAGTCCAATGCGTGGAGTGGTGCTCTGCTGCACTGCCATTTCGCCCGAACTACGCGTGAGCCCTGTCCTGTTGACAAAGAGATCCAAGACCGCCAAATGCCCTGTATCTTCGCTGACTCAGCTCGCGCATTTAGGAGCAACTGGCGAACCAGATCAAGGAAATGGGCGGCGTCCACAAGCTCGATCTGACCGCTGAAGTCACACATCTTATCGTCGGAAGTCATGATACCCCCAAGTACCGATTCGTTGCCAGAGAACGTCCAGATATAAGGCTCGTCATGCCTGAATGGGTGGCTGCAGTGCGACAACTCTGGCTGGAAGCCAACCCCATGGACCTGCCATACTTGGAGAAGGAGTACGCTCGTCCTGTATTCGAGGGGCTCAGGATATGCATGACGGGCTTCGAGACCCGTAAGTCGAGTCTGCGATATTCTCAGCGATGACACACGCTGACAATCAGTAGAAGACGAAAGACAGCACATTGCCGATGTCGTGATGTCGAACGGGGGCGAATATTCCGGCGATCTTACGAAGCAGATTACACATTTAGTGGCCTTCAAGACACAGGGCCAAAAGTACAAGTTTGCCACAGCATGGGGTGTATCCGTTGTATCAATAGAGTGGCTCAACGATAGCCTGGAGCGAGGCATGATCCTGGACGAAAGCTGCTACCATCCTTCAATTGCTGCAGCAAATAGGGGCAAGGGTGCGATTACGAAGCGCCAATCATCCTCATCTCCCCTTGGAAAGCGCCAGAGGGACAGCACAGCTGCAGAGCCTGAAAATGGGAAAAGGAAGTTGAGACGGACCGCCAGTACGAGGCTCAGTGGTGCAAATCAGAACATCTGGGGTGATATCATGGCTGGGAGCAGGAGCAATACTCCAGGACGTGGAGATAATGGAACACCAGACCCAGTGGCTCAACAATCGACTGAAAACAGCAGAATGCCCACTCCAGTTGTTCCAGCCATACAGCGAGCAGTGTTACCGGCAGAGATATCCACGGGAATGTTCCACGAATGTTGTTTCTACCTCCATGGGTGGGACGCCAAGAAGCATGCAATTCTGCTCCAGAGCATTACTTCGCATGGCGGAAGGGTCACAAATACTATGCAGGACTTTGACGAGCCTGGGCGGCAGTTGCGTTATTTCACTGTCATCCCTTACCAGCTCATCCCTACGGCAAGTCTGCTCGCAGAGGTCCCTGAAACTTATCAGATTTGCACGGAATTTTGGATCGAGAGATGCATGTTTCTAAAGCAGGTTGAAGACCCGCAGTGCCACACATTGTCGCAGCCCTTGCCGCAGGCGACTATCCCTGGATTCGAGCGGCTCACAATCTGCACTACTGGCTTTACCGGTATCGAACTGCTACACGTGTCGAAGACAGTGAAGCTCATGGGTGCAGAATATGATGAGAACTTCAGTAAGAATGCCTCTGTTCTGGTCTGCAACACCACGCAGCGTGTCAGGCAAGAGAAGCTCGCACACGCGAACGACTGGAAGGTGCCAGTTGTCTCCGCCAAATGGCTTTGGGATTCTATTACTGAAGGCGAGAGTAAGGCCTTCGTGAGGCCGTATCGAATCCGCGTGAAGAAGGATGGTCACTCGCACTCTGCCACATCATCTAACGCGAATACAGAAGTACCAGAGAAGGATCACAAGCCTGTTCCTGCCAGAAAGACAGCGCTTGCAGCTGGAGACCTGAACACAGAGGCCAAATCAACAAAAGTCGTCCCAAAGCCACCTGCTGTGTCAGGGATGGATGATGACGCTTTTGCCGATGATGAGCATCCAGTGGATGATGTTGAGAATGATACAGCGAAAGCAGACGAGATTGAGCCGCTAGTGGATGAAATCGAAAATGATACCGCCGAACCAGCCGACGATGCTTTTGCAGGTAATAACCCGCCGGTGATAGAGGATGAGAAAGAGGCACCCAATGCAGTCACCGATGATGACAGCTGCACCTTGCGAGGTGACGATGCATCAAATAAGACCCTACCAGATGCCCAGATAGTTTCTCCTATCGAAGAATATCATCCTGGTCTTGACTCGAATGAGACCGCTCCCGAGGCTGCTCCGCCCGCAGTTCTCAAAGAAATCTCTCCCAATAATCCCTCCAAAGATCCTGCAGATCCTACCGAAGAAATATCGTCCTCCAAACTCTCAGCACCCCCCTCAGCTCCTTCCACATTACCCCCAGAAGTGACGACGGCCATTTCTTCACTGCAAGCAAAGCTAAACCCCGCCGCTGCGGCCACCGAGCCCCCGCCCCGCCGCAAAGCGCCCCGCCCCCGCCAGAACCGCATCCTCGGACGCGCTCCCAGCAATGCCTCGATCGAGTCTGCCGGCTCCGTCGACTCAACAGCCAGCCACGGCCGCGCCGTTATCTGGCCAGAGAAGCATAAGAGCAGTGGCGGTGCCGTGAAGAACTTCGTTGGCTCATTCGCACCAGTGGGGGGAAGCCAAGGTGGGCGACCACAGAGCCCGGTCAAAGGGCAGGCAGGTCCAGCTACCAGTAACGGCAGCCAAGGAGGAGGTGTGAGTGCAGGCGTGAGCGGAGAATTCGGAGCTAGCCAAGCCAGTCAGAAACTGAATTATCAGGATGCAGCCGGCGAGGACTATAAGCAGCAGGCGTTGGCGAAATTGATGGGGAAGGAGAAGCCTCAGAGGAAGATGAAGGAGAGGGCTCCTACCGTGGCAGACAGTGCAAGTAACCGGAGGACGACGAGAAAGGGAAAAGCTGGCCTTAGGTGAGGGTGTGAAGGGTGTTTGGATTTTGGATGTTTTGTTGGTGTTAGCGGAGCGGGAACATATGGGTCGTGCAGGCATCGATGGCGTTCCATGTGGACACAGGCACATGAAGGGCTGATGAATACATGATGAATTGAGCATGACTTGCCAGCAATTCGAATTGTTTCCATCTGTGGTGTTTGTTCGAGAATGTTACAGCGACTTCCGACGTCATCTGGTAGTCTCCATTCTCGTGGCCAAGTGACATTATGACTGATACTTCTCCTAATAACATAGTGAATGAACATATGGCCGAGCGGATACCATCCATACTTCTCTGTACAAGTTTCGTCTGCTACTATCTTGCTATACTTCGATTGGACCATCACACTACAGTGACAGGAAAAACGTCTGCATATCCTTCACCCTGGGCCCTGGCCAATCCTAGTTTGCGACTGAAATCTCAAGCATTTGGGATGCATTTGATTGCTTGCTTCGGCTGGAGTAATTAGAACCCACTCGAGCAACTAGAGAGACTCCAAGTTATCTTGGAAATAGCTGACTTCTGGTGCGTGCGAAAAGGGGGAGGGGCATTCAGACTTTTTTCTTCTCAAAATCCCACTGTATCTTCTGATTCCCCTATTTCTGGAGACTGGGGGAGTAGGTTCGAGTTAAGTTCATTGTGCTTTAAGCAAGAGCGCCATTGTGCTCATATCATCGTCACCTGAGAGCCAGTTTGTTCATCCCACTACTGTCATCACGCCCCCAGAATGTCCATTCACTCACCTTCACCATACCATTCTGACAACCTCCGCATGTTTCCATTGTTCTCAGCACAAATCCCATTCACAGCCACCGCGGGCTAGTCTTCACAAGCTCCCAGCTGGTTCTAGGAACCTCGCCCACCTTCCCTTCTTTTTTCGATGCCGCAAGTGGGAGGTTACAACCATGTCCCAGAAGAGCAAGCCCCTAACAGCAACGATGCAGCATTCCCTTCTGCTCGTTTTGTGTCCCATGGTAGGCCTTTCCAGCCTGGGTTGCAGGTTTGAAGCTGACGTGTGTTACTGCTAGTGCAAAGTGGAGCTTGAGGAGAATGATAGTTGCCCGCTATGCGAGAGAACTTGGGATCCAAGGGATTGTGAACCTGTTGATACAAGCTATCGTGTAGGTAAATTTTGACTACCAGTGTTCTTTGACAGAGTGCTGACCTACTTCACTTTGAAAGACTCATTCACCAAAACCACCTCCACAACCAACACTCAAAACAACCGAGCATCGTCCACTTCTCCTCGTTCTCTGTCCCAGGGTGAGCCTTTCTAACTCATTTTGCACCCCTAATCTAACACTGCTAGTGCAAAGCAGAACTCTCAGAAAACCACATTTGCCCACTGTGCAACAGAACCTGGGATCTGCAGGAATGTGAGCCTGTCGATCCCATACACCATGTAAGCAACTCCCAAGTCTCAATATCCTCTTACAAAATACTGACCTATTCGCAAGGTCCCTTCACCAAAACCACCCTCACAACCAACACCCAAAATAGCCTCCCATCACCCCATCCTCCTTATTCTCTGTCCCAGGGTAAGTCTTCCCGCTTCGCAGCCAACTTTCATACCTCCCGCATCTCTAACTTCTCTCTGTCTAGTGTAAAGTGGAACTCCAAGAGAACGACACTTGCCCACTATGCCACAAAACCTGGAATCCTAAGGATTGCGAACCTGTTTATCCCATCTATCGCGTATGTCATTTTTCCAGTTACATTATTACAACGTTCTTGTACACAGCAGTACTGACATGGGTTGAAAGGATCCGGGTTCATCAAAATCTGCTCTGCAGCAACCGGTGCGCAAAGAGTTCAGCAGCGAGGGGAGGACGAGTTTGAAAGGGGAGGAAAGTAAAAAGGATATGAGGAGGAATGGAAGGGGCAAGGAAATTTTCGGTGGTGATGAGAAGCTTGAGAAATGACGAAGAATTGGAGAGGGTCACTTGGGTTTTGCAAACCAAGGTGAACAAGGTCCTGGCTCGCGTCAGTTGAAAGAACAGACTAGAGCAGCTGTAGAGGCTGGTATGGACTTCTGATCAATGGGTTCTTTATACCGACTTCTAGGAGCTCCGTCTATACCACGGCATGCTACGCGAGAGGCATAGAGACGAGCCGCCTCCATTAACTGCAAATCTCGTTCTTCCCGCTACATTTTGAACTCCAACGACGTCTACAATCACCTGTCATATATTCTATACTCGCACAATAACTTGGTTTTTTCATCCGCGAGGCCCCCCAAACAACTTATTTCCCGTTATTTCTATCATTGTGTGCCGCAAAGAGAGAGATGAAGCGCGCTCTCTTTTCCTGAGTCTGTCTTCGGATTCGGCATCGCCCACCGGCTTTCCCATGTTCCCTCTTGAAAATACCCCTTTCTCCGCAAACGCGTATGCCACCTCTGAGAATCCAACCCAGTGCTAGCATGAGAGTTTAATTGAGGACTTCAAAATCATAGCGGGAACTAACCCACCGCGGTCGACGTGCATTGGTATCTGAGCCGCCCACGTAATAGTAGCATGAGCCGCAAGCAATATGACCTGGGACACCCATGCAGCTTGGCCGCGGTGTAGCAGCCATGCATTGAGCTTGGACGAGCCCACTCTCGGTGCGGTACCGACGTTGTGGATGCTATGAGGAGTTACTAGCTAATGTAGCTACCCGCGGCCGCCGGCATCGCCCGCGGCTCGTCCATTGGGCACCAAGAAAGGCATCAAGAATTGCATCTTGAACATCACCCAGAAGTAAGAATTTCGATGCTCGATGTGCAACAAAAGATTAGAAGCCTTCTGTATGCATGGACTTTCTTCTTTTGATCGTGGGGTCGTGGAGTCTGCCTTGATACTCGGTCGGGTTTTTTATAATGGCGGTCACGGACCAGTTTGCGATCTTTTACAAGAGATACGCATAGACCACCGCCATTATAAAAAACCCAACCGAGTAGCGCGGTTTGGAAGCCAACCGGATAGTTAGATCTTGATTGATCGACTATTTCCATGTTTCTTGGCAAGTACAATGGTTGTAGACCCGAGGCTGGACTGGGTTAAGCAAGATGAAGCAACTTTGACATCATTGATCGTCGATAAGTAAAGTAGCGAAGGAATATTGGCTACCTGGGCCCGAAACACCAAGCAACGCTCCCAGCAAACGATGTCACAGCCGGATTTGGAACTCGAGAAGTTTGGAAGTCACACGAGTTTCCAATCTGAGTAGGTACTGTGTAAGATCTTACGAAATTTGGTGACAAGTGTGAAGTCATAGGGGAACCTTTTCGGGTCAAATTACCCCAGGACCCTGGAGCTTTGAAGAAGTCCCTGAACGAAGATCCGGGATAGGCCTGAGATTCGCAAGTTCTGACATCAGTAGTACCCCACTCAGACCCCTGTATTAAGGAACTTGGTCCTACTCCTGACTCCTTGCTGCACGCGTAAACCTCGCTTGACCAGGTCCCCCAAGCTGTTTGAAATTATTCCCGAGACCAAGGAGCAGTGCCCACATCAGCTATGCACTGACGTGCATTTGGCAAGCGGCCGGCGGCCGCTATGTGGTCCCTTCCCTGGAGCATGGAGCATTGATGGAGCATGGAACCCATGTGTGTGGACCTGAAATCGAGAGCTCTTACGCAGGCCAAGAATATCAATGTACTCAGATCTCTGTTACCGCCCAGCCGGACACTGGCTAAACCCTATAGTCTGTTTAAGCCCCCTAGCGAGTTGAGCTACGTATCTTGACTGTCCTCGTTTATTTCACTGATTTGTACTTTGTATATTTCGGTTGTTTGCGTAGTGGGTTCAGCACTTTGTCCAGGGTGTTTCTTCAAGTTCAATATCAATTACATGCTCTCCGCCGAAGACTTAAACTCTGTTGACTCATTCGAGCTCAGAATCTCTCTCACTTTTTTTTTATCACTGGATCTCGTCATCAAATCCCCGAATAGACACACTGACGCCAATAGCTCCGTGGGCTGACGGGTTGGATCTGCCAGATGACGTTCGGTGTGCCCACCATAACTGGCGACATGTAAATCCTGTAGATTTGGTGGTCGATCCCGCTGCAACATACAGCGAGTATACGTCAACAGTCCGGGTAACTGGGTCAGTCTGATTCAAAGCACACGGGAGAGAGACGGAGAGTCAGTGTATCAATTTTTATTAGACGAACCGACGTCAAAAACGCGCACGAATGAAATGGCGAGCGGAGCAATCACCGAAGACGTGGGGGATGATCGGCGACGAAGTGGGGGAGTGGGTCCCGGTACGGCGGCCCATTAGCGAGTTTGTTCAGAAATCCAAATCTCGAAAACTGAAAATGCGAGTTCAGACTTTAGAGCTCTATATTATTGCATTTAACATGCTATAAAATACAAGCAATATAGAATTAAAATCAGCTAATTAAAGGCTTTAATTAAAAATATTTATTTTTATATTATATGCATTATATATTATGCGCAAATATGGTGCTTTTTAATATTGTATTTTTAAATTTTAAAAAATTTTCAATAATAAAAGCTAAAAATAATTTTAAATTTTACGGTAAATTGCCCTTATGCCAAATATATTTTCATTTATTACTGGCATATTATACTATTTATACTATATATTATAAATTTATAAAAGTTAATTAAAATTCTGGAAAAAAAGCAAATATTATAATTTTTTAATTATTATTATTATTTAATATATATAATTAATAAACTAATAGTTTTTCTATAAAAAGCTTATTTTTAAATTGCTTTTTAAATCTCTAAAATAAAAATATAGCATAGTAATAATTATTTTTGGATTATAAATATAGGTTTGTAATTTATTTAAGCCAAATTAATTCGGATTTTTTATAAAGAAATTAATATTAAATAACAATAATATGTAATAAATAGAGTATAGAAAATTTAAAAACTATAAATTTAGAAATATATAATTTAATTCCAATTAAATTAAAAGGGTTGGCAATTTATTAGAATTTTAAATTTTAAATTGAAAATTGAAAACTTCCCCTTTAATTTCCTATACCCTAATTTTGGCCCGGGGCTTCCTAAAATATTTTTACACCAAAAATAAATATAAAAGTATTTATTTCTTTACTTTTGAATTTTTAATTAAAACTTTGAATTTTTAATTTAAATTTAAAACCTTTTTAATTTATTAGAAACTCAAGTTTTAAAGTTAAATTTTAGTTGTTTCCTTTTAATTTTCTATATTTGTGACGGGCTAATACCACGTGACGTAGGGCATTGCTAAAACGCGCTTGGCAGCGTATAATATAGCTATATAATATCGCCACCGGCATTATATAATTTTTATAAATGCTTAAAGCCACTATTAAAGCTAGGGCCTTAGCTATAGCTAGCGTAAATAATTTACTGGTTTTTTATGTATTTATAGCTAGTTTTTCTTTTATTAATTTAAAACTAACTATATTTTTATTTTGGTATTTTTATTTTAAATTTGCTATTTTATATATTTTATAAATATGTTTTATATTATATATAAGGTTTTATAATCCCGAATGAAATTTATTACTATTATATAAAATTTTGCATATATTTTTTAATTTATAATATAGTATATATTTTATTATATATGTATGCATAATATTTAAAAAAACAATTATATATAAAATAGCCGCTTAGGCCGCTTTTATTTAAAACAATAATTAATATTAGCAGTTTTCCAATTTTTAGCAGCTTTTTAAAAGACTGCAAAAAATAGCCGGCTAGTTTTAGGCAATTCGCTAGAATAATATTAATTTGTGTATTTTGCTTTAGCAAGTTTAAGCCGTTTTTTAGGCTTAAATTTTAATATTTAACGATTTTGCTATATTATAAATAGTAATTAAAATTAAAATACCAATATTTAATAATTATAATAAATCCGAATATTTTTATTAGCAATAATTGATAAAGGCTAAATTAAATATTAATTTTATTGATTAAATTTTTAAATACCGCTTTAATTATTTATACTTTTAAATTAAAAATAAAGCTATTATATAAATGCGCGTATAAATTAATTATAAATTAGAGAAAAATATTATTAACGAAATTATTATTAGCTTTATTTATTGATTGTTTTAATTAGCTATTAATAATTATTAATAAGGAGAATTTAATGGCTAATAATATTAAAACTTAATATTTATTTGCTAAATTTAATAATAATATAATTTAAGCTTTTATTGCTACTAATTTTATTGGGATAAATTATTTTCAATTTATTGCAATAAATATTAAAAATATAAAGTTTTTTATTATTATTGCTAATATATATATTTTTAATGCTTTTGCTTTTTTTAATAAAATTTGCAATTCGAATATTATAAATTGAATTATAATTAACGCTATTAAAAAAGCTAAATAGGCCAAATGAATTATTAAAATTGTATTGGATTAATAATAGGCTATAAAATTATATATACGCTATAAAGGCAAAGTCTATAAGCAAAATAATTATAAGCTAAAGCCGGCTTAATATTTTATTTAGCGTTTTGGTTAGCACTTTTAAAAAATTGGCAATAATATAATAAATGCAAAAAAGGGTATTTTTGTTTTTATTAATAGCGAATTGGAAAAAAATACAGTTTTAATTTAAAATTGTAAATTAAAGCGTATTATAAAAAAAGGTTTATAATAAAAAAAGGAAATTAATAAAATGCTTATAATAGATTTATTTATAATATTGATTATTATTAACAAAGTTTATTTTATTTATACTTTTATTAATAATAGCTATTTATTTTACAGTATAATGAACTTTAAATTTATTTAAAAGCTTTGTTTTTAATGTATTTTTTAACCAATTATAATATTAGGATTTTTGAATAATTAAAAGAATAAGGTTATAAATATAATATAAATAAAGTTGAATATATAAAATTACAAAAAGGAAAATATTATATTTTATATTATGCCGTGAATTGGTAAATATAATTTAATTTTGGGAAAGGCGTAAATAGGTAAATAAAAGGTAATAATAGTTTTATTTTATAAAAACTTGGTATTTAAAAATAATAATTAAAAAATTATAAATTAAATATATAAAAGCCTTTTTAATATTGAGTTAATTAAAATTAGCGCCATAATTTTTATTTGATTTGCTCAAGGCAAATTTTGCTATAAAATAAAAGTATTTATAGTATTTATAGCAAATATTAATAAAGCGTTATAAATTAAAAAGTATTTAAATTTTTATAAAAAGCTTTTTAGGTATTTTTATAATTGTTTAAAGGTTTTTAATTAAAGGCTAATTAATACCCTATTATTTTTATATAAATTTGATATTAATTATGCAATTAAATTAAAATTGGCCAATAAAAAAAGCCTAATATATTTTAAAAATTATTATATAATATAAATTTCAATAAATTGCTGGTTTTTTATGAAATGCTAATGAATTTTTTAAATAAGAAATTTATTTATATTAATAGCTTATTTATTGCAGTTTTAATTTTATTTATTAAAAAGCTTAAAAATAATTTGCGTTTTTGCTATAATTATTGTATTTTAAATTATATTATTAAAACGAATTGTTATTTTTTGCTATTTATTTATAAAATTTTATAAAATATTAGCAAGGCAAAATAATATATTAAGCTAAATATTATTATTGCTTTTTATTAAATTTATATTTATAAAAATAATAAATGGTTAATAGCTTTTTGTATTTATTATGGTTTTTTAAATGATTGGTTATTTTATTTAATTTGGTAAATATTTTAAATATGATTTAAAAATATATAAATTGGTATTTATAGTATTATTTAAATAAATTTTGTTTTGTTTATATTAATAATATTTTAATTTTTATAAATAATATATTAATTGAATATTATAAATATATTAAAATGGTTTTAAATTATTTTAAAAAAGCTGGTTTTTAGGTAAATATAAATAAATGCGAATTTAAAATCAAATTAATGCGCTATTTGGATTTTATTATTAAAGCAGTTTTTAATAATAGTATATTTGGCAAAATTAGTATAAATCCGATAAAGATTAAATCTATAAAAACAATATGAAACTTTTATTATATTTAAAGGCGTTTAAGGTTTTTTCGATTTTGCTAATTTTTATCAAAAGTTTATGTTGATTTTTTTAAGCTAATATTATTTTTTATTTAGTTAATTAAAAAAATAGCTATTTATTTAATTTAACAAAGCTAAAAACGCTTTTTATTAATTAAAACAATTAGTATTAATATTATATTTATTTAATTTTAAATTAAAAATATTTTTTAAAATAGACGCTTTTAATTATAATATAAATAATCCTTTATTTTAAATTTTTAGAAATAGCCTATCTTGGGTTATTGCGTTTTTTTAAAAAGAATATTATTAGCTAAATTCAATTATTCTATTTATAATAAAAAACTATTGGTTATTATTTAAAGCTGAAAGGAATTTATAATAAACTTTTATATAACATAAGAGTTTTTTTAAACTTTCATCAATTATAAAAATTTGAAGTATTTTGTAATTGCTTATTATGTTTTAAAATATTAAATGCATTGGGCTTTTTTTAGCTATAATTTTATTATTGTATACCAATTTAAAAAATTAAATTAAATAATTAATGCATTATTTAGGCGCGATTAAAATGTATTTAATTTTGAAAATAATAATTATTTTATTTATTAATATAGTATTTGTTTAATAATTTTTAATTGGATTTTTATATATTTAAAAAAAACTAAAATTAATTTAGATTTTAGCAATTAATAATAGTAAAAACAATATACAATTAATTAAAAAGTTTTGAAATAAAGCATTTATCAAGATATTTAAAAATGATTAAATTAATTTTATTTATATCGATTTTTTCTTTTTTCTTTACTTTATTGGCAAGATGGCAAAAATATGTATAAAATTTCGCCAAAATAGAAATTGGTTTTATTTTTTAATAATTCAGATTTAAATGGTTAATAGTATATTATTTATAAAAATAATTGTTATCTATAAATATTATATTAGAAATTTTTATAAATAGCAATTAGTTAATAAAATTATAATAAATTAATTTGCGGCTATCCAGGTTAAAACTATATTTATAATGCTATTAGAAAACATTTTTTTAATTTAATATATATTTAGATATTTAATATTTTATTAGAAATTGCAATGCTTATTAATATATTGTAATTTGATATAATAGTAAATATAATTATTTAAAATATTTGCTTATTTTAAAGCGTATATAATTTAGAATTTGAATTAATTTTATAAGCTGTTTAAAAGCAATCATTATTTAAATATTATAGTTATTATAAATTATTTAAGCGAAGGCATTATTATAAAAGTTTTGTTTAAAATTATTATTAAAGCCTTTGCCAATTGGTTTTTAAAATTATGTTTTTTATATGGCTTTTTAATAAATATTATTTTAAATTATAAAAGCGTTTTTATTAAATATTTTTAAATTATTATTTATAAATTGGCGGATATTAAATATATCACACGGGGCCGAGGAGGACGCCCTGCGGGCACCCTATAAGGCATATATATTAGAGGTATATAAGGGATGAGCGTTGTTTACTAAAAGAGCTAAGCAAGGTTTTTAATATACTATATTTAAATAGTGCTATGTTTTATAATTAAGAAATATATATAATATACCTTATTTACCAATTTATTTTTAACCATTATAATAAAATAGCCGCTTTTATTTTAAAAGGCAATAATTTAGCAAAATAGTAACTACCCAATTTACTAGCCACAAACCCAGTAACGACCTTATCCGTAAAAATCCTGTTAAAAATCCTAAAAACCAATTTTATTTAATTCCAAAAGAGCTTAATACTAATAACGGCGCCGGTAAAACCCGTATACTAATTTAGGAAACTGTATTTGATAAAAATAATAATACACTTATTAATGGTATTGGTAAAAGTGCTGCTATAATTAATAATTAAGGCGTTTAGTTTAAAATATAAATACACCATATAAAGATAAAATTAATTAAGCTCCTATTGCTAATTTAATTTAAAATTAAGCAAATTTAAATTTCGATAATCTTATAACCGTTTAATAAACTATTTAAAAATTTAAAGCTAAGAAAAGGATTGCGAAATTGCAAGCCAAAATTATAACCATTATCTATAAATATAATCCATTTAACCTAAATTCTAATAATAAGCGATTAATTGCTAAAAGGTTTTACATATTTAAAAATCCTTATATATTAAATATTATAAATAGTAAAATTATTTATAAAATTATTTTAATATATAATTTTAAACCTTTTTTTAAAAAAATAATATAATTTGTATTTATTATGTCTCAATTATATTTAAAGGCTGTTTATATATTATATAATAGTATTATTAAACGAATTATAAATTAAAAAAGATTTTAGAAAAGGATTGAAAGATTTAATATTGGATATAATAAATATAAAATAATAATATATATTATATATATTAAATTAGTTTATTAAAAAAACTCAAAAAAAACGAAACAATTGAAAAGTTCTATTATAAAATAAAACTCTTATTTTCCTATATAAAAAATATATTTTTCATATTTTTTAATAACCAATTTATTTTTAAGCTTTATAATAATATTAAATAGGATTTTAGTTCTTAATAAAATAACCAATTATAAATTATTATATAATATAAAGAATTTAAAAAAAGCATTATAATAATTATAATAAATTATAGAATTTATATAATATTTTAAATAATAATACAATAACCTAATACCAACTTAATTGCAAAAACAAAAAAACGGCTATTATTAAAATAAAGGCCAATAATATAGTTAAGGTTAATACCGGCTTTTTTTATACCTTAATTATAATTTTAATAATTATAGCCTATTTAATTGCATTTATAAAAAAGAGGTGTATTAAAATTATTAAAAACTTAAATATATAGCCTATAAATATAAATAATCCGGCAGTAAAGCGTATATTTTAAATGGTAGTAGTTTTGGTGGCTATAAAAAGACGGCCGATTATATAAAAATGGTTTTAATTATAATTAAGATTGTAATAATTATAATTAAAATAAATATAATTAAGGTCCTTATATTAAAGCTGTAAATAAAACCCTTAATTTTATAAATTATAAATATAAATATAACAATTAAGAAAAAAACAGAAATTGCTAATAATTGCCCAATTTAACAACTTTTTCATAAAATAAAAGTATATAATAATTAATTATTTAATTGCAATTAATATTCAAAATATAGTTCTTATTTTTGTTTTTATTAATAATAGATTGGATAAAAGCTTTATATTATTAATATTTATAAAAAGATAAAAATAAAATAAAACTTAAATAACATTATAATTTTTTTATTAAAATCATTAATAATAAAAGTAATATAAAAGACTAAAGCATTAAAATATATAAAACACTTATATATTTATATAATATATTTTTAAATATATTTTGGCTTAAATAAGCAAATAATGGATATTATAATTAGGTTAAAACCAGCTTTATTTATAAATACTAAATTGAATATAAAATTATTATTTAAAACAAGCTAAATAAATTAAAAGAGTTAAATATAATAATCTATATTTTAAATGTAGTAAATAAAGAGTTATTATATATAGAATATCTTATATATAAAAAATAGAAATATAATATTAAATTGTACAAAATAGTATTTAATACAATAAATAGAAAGCTATTTTTATAAAAAATACTATAAATCCAAATAAAAACCTTATTATATATATATTAAATAAAATGCCAAACTTTTAGCAAAATAAAACTAGACTCTAATATATTTCTAAGGCCGTAAATTATTAAGCATTAGAAATATTTATAAAAAATATATAATAAAACCAAAATTAAGGTTAAAATAAAAAACTAGAATATAAAAACCCTGAGTTTTGGTAAAATAAAACTGGACTCCAATATACTTTTAAAGCCGTAAATTGCTAAATATTAAAAATATTTAGAAAAAATATATAATAAAACTAAAATTAAAATCAAAGTAAAAATTAAAAATATAAAAAATTAAAAAAAATAAGCTATAATAGTAATATTCTAATATAGTAAAAATTGGTATATTATTTATATATTTTAATTCGGATTATATTATAAAAACCAAAATAAATTTATTTTATTAGTTTATTTATAAATTATTCAAAAAACAGCAAATTATATTAAAAAACTATTTTAATAATGCATTAATAAATAATTAAATTTATAACTTCAAGAGTCTAATAAGAGCCCTTATATTTTTTATATTTTTTCAAAAATCGCTTGTATTTATATATTAATTATAAAAAGTTAAATAATATAATTATTAAAAATTAATATTTACTTTCCTTAATTAATAAATTTTTAATTAAATTAGAAAAAGCCAAAATCGTTATTAAGCTGGATTTCAAAAATATATGTTATAAAATTTATATATAAAAAACAAATAAATAGAAAATAGCATTTTATATAAAATATAGCTATTTTAAATACTTAATAATATTATTTAAATTAATAAATATATTAGTTATATCTTAAATTTATATAAATATAATATTTAGAGAGTTTCTAAATATTATTATAATAGTTTATTTTAATAATATTTTAATTTATTTAAAAAAGCTTAATAAATATAATAAATATATAAAAGCCGTATTTAAAAGGCTATAAAAATACTTTTTTTTTATTAAAAAAATATAAATTTGGAATAAAGAAGATTTTATTTTTAACCTTTATAATAAGAAAAAACAATATATATATAAAACCGGAAAGGGTGTATATTATTTAAAAATAGCCTATACCAGTTATATATATAAAATTGCAATTGTTTTTAAAATACGCCAATTTTTATAGGCGGTTTATTTTAAAATATAATAGAATTATATTATTTATAATTAATTTGCTTATTAATAATATAAATAATAATAAAAAAGGGCGTATTTAAATAGGTTTTAAAAATATAAAAGGCCTTTTAATATATTAAAAGTATATTTATAAATAAGTTAGTATTGTAATACTTTAATTTTACAAATTATTTTTAAATTATATATAATATTTTTAAATGTATAATATTAGGGATTTTAAAATAGTACAAAAACTTAAATAATTTAATATAATATTATTAGTATTTAATAGCCTTTTAATTTTATAAATTAGTTAATATAAAATTAATATACCAAATATATAATATTATTAAATTATGTATAATTATAGAATTTTTTCAATATTAAAAGTAATATATTAAAAGTTTATATTATAAAATTTAAATACTTTTAAATTATAATAATTTAAATTATTTTATAAATATAAAACAATTTAATAAATATTAAGCAAAATAGGCTATAAAATTAGGATTTTACAAGTTTAATATTAAATATATTATAAAAGTTAAAAACCCCGCTAATTTTTTATTTTATAAGTTAAACTATAAAAAAAATATACTTAATTAAAAATATTAAAAAGGTTTCTATTAATATTATAATAGAAATTCTGTTATTTATTTAATTATATTTTAAATATATAATTTCTAAAAACTATGGCTGTTTTTATAAATATGGTAATTGTATTTTAATTAAGACTATTGAATTAAAAAATTAATATTATATATTTTGTTTATATATTATAAATACAAAATTTTAAATAAAAGGCTATATTTTATTTAAACTATAAAAACCCAAAAGCCAAAATAACCAAAATAAGTTTTATAATTATTTTTAAAATTCAAAAAAAAAAATATATATAGAAAAGATATAACACCAATTTATATTATATAAAAATAAATAATACCAATTTAAAAATTAGATTTATATAAAAAATAAATCTTATAATAAATATATTATATAATAAACTCTTATATATTTATTATAATAATAAACTAATAAGCTATTTTAAAATAAATTAATTATTAATTTTAATTTATTATAAATATTACTAATTAAAAATAAAAATAAAAATATAGGATTATATATATAATTATTATATTTATTAATAAAATAAAACCCGTTAATATATATTTTATAATTAATTATAACCTTTATTTTTACTTAATAAATTACAAATATATTTATTATAAAATTTTATTATAAACTTACTAAAATTATAATATATAAATAAAATCTATAGTATTATTTTAATCATAATAAATTGCTATATTAAGGCTATATAATTTATATATATAATTAAAACTATTAATATATAATTTTTAATAAAATTATTTTTTAATAAAGTTGTCTATTTTATAAAAATCCTTAAAATTATTATATTTAATTATACTTTTATATTTATTAATATATTATAAAAAGCCTTTTATTATAATTTTTATATAATATATAAATATAGTACTATATTTTATTTTTAAACAAATAAACAAATAAAATAAATAAACCAGATTTTAAAAACCTATATATAATACTGTTATAATAATAAAAAAATAAATTAAACAATTTAATTAATTATAATAAAATTTGTTTATAATAATATAAAGCAAAAAATATTAAAAGAAACCTTTTTTTATAATATATAAATATTATTTATAAATTAATATTTTTTTACATAATTTATAAAAATTAAAATACTTAATATAAAAAAGCGAAAAACAAATAATAATATAATAAATATATATTATTATAAGAATTGGGAAAATACTATTAATAAATATATAAAGTAATATATAAAAAGGTATAAAATTATAGATTTTAATAAAAAAGATTAAGCTTTTTATTTATTAAAAATATACACTTTAAAGCTAGAAAGCTAATAAAAAAATTATAAATCCTTTTTTTATTATCGAGAAAATAAAAGCCCAAGCCTATTATTTAAAATTTCCGTTTAAATTTTAATTAAAGAGATTATATAATATCTTTTATATTAATTTTTTAAAACCTATTAAAGTATTCCAAAATAATATATATAAACCGTATTTTATAAATTTTAAAAGCTTTAAAAATAATAAAAAATAAAAAAATAAAAAAACTATAATAGATAAAAAAAGTAAAAACGGTTAATTTATATTTTATATATATTAAAAAAAACCAAAATTAAAACTAAATATTAATTTAAAAAAACCTTAAAAAGCCCTAATAATTTTAAGTAAATTTATTAAAAAAACACCAAAATTAAACTATAATGATAATAGGAGAATTATAAAAAAAGCACAAGATTTGAAAAAAGGTGTTAAAAAACCAGTTTTAGCTTTATAATTAAATAAAAAATATTTTATTATATATAATATTAAATAAAAATAGAAATAAAGGTATTTAAAATATAAAAATATAGATTTAATTACTTTTTTATATTTTAAATTAAGCCAATTCGAGTTATATTTTATAAAAAGATTAAGTTAAAAAATTAGAAATTAATTAATAAGCTTAATTTAGTTAAAAACTATAAATTATATAAATAAAAATTATAAATTATATATATTAAATGATTTGATTAAAATAAATATTATATAGAATAAATCTGATTAATAAAACTAAAAGATTTATAATATTTTTAAACCCTAATTTATATATACTAAATTTAGAACTTCTATATTTTATATTATATTATTAAAAAACTAGTTTGTTTTATATTAAATAAAATATTATTAAAAAAATAATTATAATTATAATTTATTTATATCTTAATTAAGAATATATAAAGACAAAACGTAAAATAGATTTATTAAATAATATTAAATATTAACTATTATATATATTAAAATATAAATTATAAAAATAATTTTGATTAAAACTATTATTACAATTATAATATTTTTAAATATAATATATATTTTATATTTTAAGAAAATATAAATTTTAAAATAGAAAAAAATCTTAATAGTCTTTATATTATTTTTTAATTAAATTGACTCTTTATTATAATTGGTATATTGGTTTTTAAAAAAAACCTAAACCTTAATATAGCGATTATAGTAAAATATAAAAACATTATAAATTATATTAAATAAAGGAATTTAGATAATAGAAATTTATAAAATAATAAATTAATGAATAAAAAAAACTAAAAAAAACTAAATATAAATTTATTATATAATAAAAAGAAATATAACTATTGTAATAATAGTTATATTTAAAATTATTTGCAATTTAATTATAAATATTAAGGGTTTTGTAAAAAGGATTTAAATAAAAGCTTTATATATAATATATATAAATACGGATTTGAAATATAAATATAGGTTTAATAAAAGCGTAATCCAAATCTTATAATAAAATTATAAACTTAATATTATTATTATAATTATAAATAGAATCCTTATTATACAAAATTTAAAATAGACTATTATTAAGATTTTATATTTTGCGGTTAGAAATATTAAGAGTTATAATATTAAAATCAAGAAAAAATAAGAAATAAGAAAAAATAAAAAAGACTTGATTTTTATTAAAAAAGTATATATTAAAAAACCTATACAAAAGCAATAATAAAAGAAAGTTTAATAAAAATCAAAACATTTACTTTATATAATTAAAGTCCTGATAAAACCTAATATAGCTATTATAAAAGAAAAAACACCGGGAAAAAAAGATTTTAAAACTCGCTAAGAAAGCTAAAAACAAATTAAATTAAAATTACAATTAAAGATTAATATACCATTATTATAATAAATATATATAATATATATATATATATAAAGAATAAAAATTAAACAAACCTTGAAAATTAATTACTCGAAACAAGCCGCCGCTATATTAGTTTTCCGGCATTTACAAAAAAGGCATATATAAAAGCTAATATAGTATATATAAAGCCAATTAGGATAATAAAATCTTAATAAACGTTAATATAAAAAAGTAGAAATTTAGAATAATAAAAATAATTAAATAAGAGTTTAAAATCAATTTAATAATAAATAATATAAGCTATATATTAAAAACTAAAGCTTTAAAAATTAAGCAATAATAAGTTTAAAAGTGGTTATTAATAATAATAAACTAATAAAAGCCTATCAATTTATATAGCTAAAATAAAAAACCAAAATTAATAACCAAAGCCAAATATTAAACCACTGAAAAACAAGAGTCTGTATTTAGGAGCTCCAAAATCCAAAGCTATAAAAAAAGAGATAGTTATTATATAGAATTAAGAAAGGCGCTTTATAAATATTTTATAAGGTATATATACTAGAGATATATTATTACACGGCCACGTAATATAGCCCGTTACCGCTAAGCTAGAGTATAAAAGACCCATAGTATTCCCGAACGAGGGAATACTCCTGTACCCGATATTTAAGCCGTGTGATATATATAAAAGGTGAGCATTGCTTATTAAGAAAGCTAAGCAAGGCTTCTAGTATACAACACTTAGGTGCTGCCATTCTTATTAGAGAAGGGCAGCGGCTATTTTTTATAGCTAAGGAATATATATAACGCACCCCCATCTGCTAATCTATCTTTAATTACTGTGATAAAAATCCTTTACTTTAACCAAAAATAATACCTTTGCCAAATGCTAAAAAACTTTAATATAGCCAAATTCCAATTCTCAATTAAACGTACCTTTATAAATAATTATAAAGCCTCCAAATTTTTTATCCTTAATAATAAGCGTATAAATATTAAGAAATACCAGCAAATTATTAAAAGCCTTATATTTGCTATAATTTGTATTTATCCAAATATCGCCTTCGCAATTAAAAAGCTAATCCAATATATAAATAATCCGTTAATCCATTATAGCTATGCCTTTTAAAATCTACTCTATTATATTAATTTAATAATTACTTATAAAATATACTACAATTCTGGAAAAATATATTATAAATTGGTAATTTATTTAAATTTTAATTAAATTAATAATAAAATTAACCAAATAAGCGTATTGAAAACCATTGCTATATTTTATAGCAAACCAATATTATAAAAAAATAAAAAACAGCGCTATATTTTTATTTTTTTTACTAAGTCCAAATACATCGCCTTATTTAGCTATGCTAAATAGAACTAATAGCTTAAACAGGTTTTTAAAAATTTGGAATTTCTTTAATTTATTAAAAAAAACTATAATTTATTCGTATGCTTAAAAATAATCAAGGCTTTTTTTTATATAATTGAAAATCCAAAAGTCCATAAACGCTCCAAGTATATAAATATAATATATTATTTTATTCGAAATCTAGAAAAAAAGAAAAAGCTTACAATTAAATATATTTTTACAAACAAAATAATAGCTAACAAATTAACAAAGCCATTTTATCGGGTTAAATTTAAAATATTTATAAAAATATTAAAACTCGTTATATAAGCCACAAAAAGCTGGCTAATCTTATAAAAAATTATTAAAAAATAGGTATAATGGCAGCCACTATAAAATAGCCGTTATATACAGCTAAACCCAAAGGAAACTAGCGTCCGCACAATAAAAATATCCTTACTTCGGACTCTCCAGCTATTCTAGTCTTCTCAAATATAATATAACGTCTTTTACACCCTTATTCTATGCCCTCATATCCACTCATTTCCAATTTTTTTTTAAAATAAGCTATATTCGCATTATAATAATTTCCGCAAAACCATTGGTTTTTATAGCATATAGCACAAATAGTATAGCATGCCAATAATAAATGAAAATATTTATAGCATAGCGGCAATTTACCGTAAATTTTATGAAGCTTTATAGCCATTAATTTAGGAAATAATTAAAACCTGATTTTTGGAACGCTTTTTATTTAATTAATTTAATTATAATATTTATTAAAATTCTTATATTATATTAAAAGTAATTTATTTAATAGCTTTAATTTAAGCTCCAGCCTTGCGTGTAAGGTTAGTTTTATGCGCAAGACTGGAGCTTAAATTTTATAGAAAACTAGAATTTTTTAACTATTTTTTTGCGCATTATAATTAAAGCCTTGTATATATTAAAATTTATATAGGGCAATAGCCTTAATTAAGCTGAATTAATAGCTAAAAAAAATTGTAGGCGCTGATTGCAATACTATAGCGCTGCAAATATAAAATCATGTTCTCGCGATTTTGAGTTTTCGATTTCTGAACAAACTCGCTAATGGGCCGCCGTACCCGGGAACCTGGAACGCCCTCGCCGAAACTTGACTTCGGGAAGGAGTTTGGGAAAACGTCGGATTAAATCCGGGAGGGGAACATAGGCCGAGCTGATGCTTTTTTCCTTATTTATTTTAATACGTTTGCCGAGTGTTTGGTGGAACAGCCGGGCGAACGGAGGGCTGACCGCCTCCGCGGAATGTGAATAGCTTCACCCGGGTGGCTAGGTATCACCATACATACCTATCAGTTATCACATACAGAGACTCCACCCAAGGGGCGTGTCTCTCTACTCTATCTTGCTGCCTAATAACATTATTTATATTAATATATCCCTGGGCCACGCTGGCAGTGGATCAAAAAACATGAAAGATGCCGGTTGCTTTTATAAATTTTGAGGTATGTAAGTCAGTTCAAACGCTTCGACCTCCTTAAACCTATTGCCCTTCATGGTTGCACAGAACTTTAATATGGGTGGCTTGCCCTAAACTATAACTCAAAATCAATGACTTCCACTTCCAGCCCCACCTGGTCATACTCAAGATCCAGACACCGCCTACGTTGCTTCGGACTTATATGCAAAGGGATGGAGAACTTGAGGAGTCTCCCGGACCAATAGATATGTAACGTGTACCACGTGTTCTCAGCAAAAGTCGACAGGCTTTATGGTTGGTTTCCGCATTTCTGTTGCGTGTTTGAAAGGGAATGTTCAGAGATATCATCTAGCCTCTTGAAAATTAAAGTTTATACAGGCCTCTCACCCATTGGGACCCGATTATATTATAAAATGGAAGTTCACCATGGAAACGCTCAAGTCCCGACTCAAGTGTTATACTTGCATGGCAATGTATTACTATTTATTGTCCTCGAATATTAAGTAGAGCACTTGACGTAGCAGTGGAACCTGTCCAAGATATGGCCCACTCTCGGTCACCCCCCAGACCCGGTAAGTACCTGCCGTTGACTTACTGCCCCTCTTTCTCCACTGTTACCTTGGTGTTGAATATATGCGCTTCATTCTGCATGTACGCGCGGATCTACGCAGCCACATAGCCTCTCCTTTAAGCGATCTATCCAGCCTAATCCCGGTTCCCGAATACCTTCACTTCCTTCAGGCGGTTCATATCCACAGTCCACACTCCCGTTCACGGTGGCCACTTCTCCTGAAGAGCTCGTCCCTCAAAATTTGCAGTAAAATTATCTCCCGTGCCTGTACCCTAATATGACACCTTTACTCAGACGAAGAAGCTTTTTAAAAACAAACAGCAAGAATGAACATCGTGTATATACTCAAGCCGAAACCACCAAGGTGTCCTCCCATATCAATAAACCCCGCTCAGTCCACATCATCAGACATCAAGCACCCACAGCATGCCGAAACCCCGATGCTCCAACAGCAACCCCCCACCAGCCCCCCCGGAGAGTCCCAAGTCCAGTCTCCAACGCACGAAATAGCAGCCCCGGCTCGCTTGGCAAAATGAGAACTGACAACCCAACGGTCCAACCGCCAGCGCGCCCACTTATCAGTCCCAGTTTTAGTTGTCACCGTGCATAAGTACGTTTGTGGGACAGAAGTCCGCAGCGGCAGAAGCCCAGCCTCCCGCCCCCTGAGAGTAACAAAATCCACGATTCACCCAGAAAATCACCGTGGTGATATCGCAGATTTCCTATACTTTATAAAATATCCTTACACTGGAAACACAAGAACAGGTCACTCATCTACCTATCCACACTCATCCACCGGTTCCCACCTTCCCCGAAACCCCCAAATCCCCGCTTCTCCCCTTTCTCTCAAACAATTGGCCTTTTTAACTTTTATAAAGCTCCAAAATACAAAATCACAGAGAAATACAGCGAAAAAAAAACCTTAAGCATTCACGCCGCCTTAGCTTCCAAAAGCTACCAAGCCAGCCTTACCATGCGCCGCCCCAACGCCGCAACGCGCCAAAACGATCTGCTCGCCATGCAGCCATATCCATTTCTAGACACATCCTGCTCGCCCCCCCCCCC